>WAAD01005979.1:213129-510168 GCA_013389945.1 Fregata magnificens
GGACTGTGGGGGGTTTCTTCTGCTCACGGTCCCTGTCTTCCACCTCAGGGGGCTGAATACCCTGGGGATAACTGGTCTGACTATTAAAGACTGAGGCAAAGAAGGCATTAAGTGCCTCAGCCTTTTCATTGTCCTTGGTGACAATGTACCCCCCGGCATCCACCAGAGGAGGGAGACTCTCCCTGGCTCTCTTTTTGCTGTTAATGTACTTGTAGAAACATTTTTTATTATCTCGTACAGCAGTGGCCAGATTGAGCTCTAGCTGGGCTTTTGCCTTCCTGATTTCCTCTCTGCATGACCTAACGAGCTCCCTGTACTCTTCTTGCGTAGCCTGCCCCTTCTTCCAAGCGTGATAGACTCTCCTTTTTTTCCTGAGCCGCACCAAGAGCTCCCTGTTCAATGAAGATGCAGAGTGTGCAGTAGAGGCTGACTAGCACCCAGTTAGAGCTGTCCTTTAATTTCTATGATCTCCTGTCTCAGCCTGCTTAGGACAGACAGTCTCTCAAAGACTGAAGTCTACCCTCAAGTTACTGTCTTTCACTCTCTGCTCATGTGGACTAAAGTTCTGCAGTAAAAAATACTTCTTATTTGAGTCTCTGCTGAGCATTAAGCACCTTTTTGTAGAGGTAAAACTCATGAGTCCAAAACATTCTTTGATCAGCTTTTCCAGACCCCCGGAGCTTCAGGCTGCCCTGAGTCCTGCCGTGCATTAACCCATGCTCAAGTAAAGTGCCCCACAGCCTAGATCAACGTAAAGGGCAAAACCTTTCCAAACAAAGAGGACACACTGCTCTAATTTGGTTCCTCTAAACAAAATAGGAACCTAAAGCACAGGTTTCTGACCATGCTTTGAAAGGCGTTTCAGCCAGTTTTCCATCTGGTTATCTAAATGCGAGCAATCACACAGATTTTAAACAAGCAGTCTTTAAGGAGCTTGGTGACATTGCTACACAGGTAAATGATCCCTCAAGAGGAAAAAAAAACCCCTATAGTGGCTGGTTTGGGATTGATGGACTTGCTGTGAGCCTGTGCTTAAACAAAAAAGAGGGAGGTGAGAAGAAAGTGAATGCATGGAAACACACAGCCTCAGACAGAAGGGAATATAAAAGGAAAAAGTAAAATGAAAGGTTCTTTATCATTGCTCAACACCAAAATAGTCAAACTTTTCATGTATGACAGATTTAAACACAACATTGACAGAGGAAATTATTATTCCAGCTCTACAGAGAGAAATCCAGCCCCAAAATACAACTGCCTAAGAAATGGGAAACCCCCGGTGGCTGGACATTCCCTAACTCAATGCCTGCCTTGTGCATTTTGCTGTTTCATGGGGTAGGACTTCTGTCTGCGTGACGGCAAGCACAAAGGTCCTTGTGTTTGCTTTGGGCCTCTGGCTGCTATTGTAATACACAATAACGTAAGTATTGCTCACACTCTTTCAGCAGTGCACAGCAAATCTAGAAAACGAACCGCAACAATCTGGACTGAAGGTCCAGTGTTTCCTAACCAACAATTACCCCATCCTCCTTGAACAACCATTACAAAAGAAGAAGAAACAGAAGTGGGAGCAGAAGGCAATGACAGAAGGAAGAAGGGAACAGAGAGAACTTCACACGGACCCATCTCCGCAGGAAGCCTTCTGCTGCCCCCAGGCACCAAACTTCTGGGATAGAAGGAAGGTCATAAAAACGAACCAGCCAACAACACAAATCAAACTGCATCAAGAAGCTCATTTCTGGAGAATATGGATGGATGCAGCACAACGGAGTATAAAAAAAAGTGACAGCAACATCTTCGTTAAATGAGCACATAATCTGAACTCTTTTTTTGTCACAATAAAAGAAAATCTAATTAAATGCAATGCGTAAAATAATTCAAGAGTTTATTGGCAGGGAGGAGAAAAAGCTACTACATTCTAGGGGTGTTTTATTACCGCCTGCTTTTGAATTGCAAACCAGTGAGCTCAAGGGTATTTAGAGCAAGACCATTGTAAGAGGCATTCTGCTATGTGATGCCTTAGAAGAACAGGGAAGACTCCTTCTGAAATGTCTCTTTAACTACATCTTAGGAAGTTGTTGCAAGCAGGCACACAGCTGCTTGGAGGCCATCAGAAATGGGAATAACACCTCCATGCTGAGACACACAGAGCTCATAGCCAGGTACCTCAAAGCTGCATTTGCATTCTGCAACTCTTAATTGGCACAGACACGCAAGTAAAAGCGTCTCCTGCAAGTACGGGGTGTGCAATTACGCTCTCCCTGAGTAACCATTTATGAAATGAACAGTCTGCTCTTAGGTAGGGCAAAACCCTGTCCTTTCTGAAACCAGCTGCTTAAATCCTAGTGACTTTTGGAGGTGTCAGATTTCAGCAAGTAACGTAATCCTACAGCACCAAAATCATAGCTGTGTAGATACGTGGCACAAAGGGAAGAGAGAGCTGCTTTGAGTACTGTCATGTTAATCTTTCTAGAACTGGAGATTTTTGAAGCTGTGGCAATTTAGACTTTTCTGGCTCCTGCTCACAGCTCCTCCAAGAACTATCTACCATGATTTTGGTTAGAGTTATTGTAGGCACTGGAGAGCTGTTCTTTCTCCTGGGGATGGGAGATCTCCCCAGCTCTCCTCCATGCAGCATGGTTTTACTCCTCCCGTTCCAACTTCCCACATCCCTGTGGGCTTGTTTGCTTGCATATGTATCCATCCCTCAGCCAATCCACCAACCTTCAAATTTCTTCTAACTTGAACAAACACAAGCTGTACTATAGCATCCACGAGGCTTTTGTACAGGTACAATTTAAAAATCAAAAAGGGATTGTTTCTCCATACTGCATTCATGTCAGAGGTTACAATTTCACCTGGTTTGGACCTGCCCAATGACTGGATCTATCCTTGGACCGCTCAGTTTTATGCAACACTGCTCCCTGTAAACCAAAGATATATACCAGGATTGAGAGGCACACAGGTGCCAGAGGTACCATTCAAAGCCCCGTGGAGGTCTTTGACCTCCTCCTGGGAAGACAGCAGCTTGTGGCCATAGCAGAGATACAGAACCATCACTATGAAGAAGTGAGCCAGGTTAGCCGTGACGGAGAGCAGCCACCACTGACAGGCTGCTTGGTGGCCCAGCGAGGTGGTTGGCTCATTCCCCACCGCAGCGGACGGGTGTCCAACCTCGCGCAAAACTCTCACCACAATTGGAAGTAATTGGAGGTCTTTTTGCCAGGTTCAACAGGGAAAGCAAGGAGCGAAAGGGCACAGGTGAACAACTGCCGGGGCTCGGCCGCGGTCCCCTTGGGGTCAGGGTGTGCTGGTGGCAGGGTGTGGAGGTTCACAATGACACTGCCTGCTCCAAGGTACCCCTCCAAGGCAGGGTGCGAGCCCCGCCGTCGCCAATCGGCCGTAACCACTAAGAGCCATTAAAATAAACCCCAGCAAAAGTGTTGCTGACATCCCAGATTATATAAAGTGCCCGTTTTAGACAGCAGCGTTGCCTTTGTGTTGTTATAGACTCCTTCCACCCTTCTTACTCCATTTCTCATCAGTGGCAGTGGCTCAGGTCTCATAATAGAAAGTCCCATGCTTGTCCTGCTCTCCCCACCACACACAGAGCAGGAATTTGGAGCAGCATTATTGTTTGGGGTACTTCAGGACTCAATGTTCTCCTGAAGTGGTTTTTGTTTCTTTTAAAAGCATTATTATTTAACAGTTTGATTAAAAATAATACTGAAGCGTGAGAAGGGGCACTTGTGACACACCAACCTGACCTACTAATTTAATTCCCAAATGCTCTAACACAGAGCCCCTGAAATGGAGGGCATTTAATAACCGTATTTGCTAAGGACATGTGGAGGGGTATTCTTCTTGGACCAAATCCTTTCTTTTTTGATATAGCTGAGACTCTCCAGAACATCCTCTTGTCCCCAAGCTGCCACATGGCTAAGGTGCAAACCTCAGCAGCTCCCAGAAGCCACAGATTAGGACTGCTCTGAGTTACTGCAGACACCAGTCTGGCAATTCCAGGACAAGGCACATCACCCAGGGCACAGGCAAGTCTCTCGAGCGTGCTACCACTTCCCCTGCAAGCAAGGAAGGGCGGAGAGGGCTGAGCTGAACCAGGATGCTCCTGCCAGCAAGGGGAAAACTGAAGCTTGTGGACAGGGCTGTTGTCTGCACAGAAATGATGAAACCACCATTCCAGGCATTTGCCCAGGCTCAAGACATCCAGCAATCTCCAAGATCAGTGCATTTGCCCTGAGCACACAGCATGTTTTCCTGCTGCAGGCATCTAGCACTCCACAACATTACAACAAACCAAAAAAGCCCTTCCTAACTTTCCTGTAACTGAAGATTACTTAACAACCAATACACTGCAAAACATTGGTGCACAGCCACTTTCTTAAATGTTTGTGTATTTCACCTGCTGAATATAACAGCCTTTTCACTGGGGGATAAGTATGACCTCATCATCGAGATTTTAGCTCAGAAATCATCAAAATGAGAGGGGAGGCCACAGTCTCCCACACTGACCCTTGTTCCTTCAGTAGCTCTTAATACAACAGATGCTCTGAAACATTTAAGTTCTCTGTGTCAGTTTGCTCCCTGACTCAGACATTTTCTCTTAACCATAAAAGCTTGCTGTATTTTGGGTTTGCTCCAGGGTGGAGGGAGCAGTTGGACAGCCTTGGTGATGGCAATGAGACAGCAGGCCTGGGGAGAGCGAGAGTCCCAATGTAGGACAGGGAGGCGACAGAAAGAGGAGCGTGCAGTTCAGAAGTGGGGACTGAGAAGTGAGCACACGCAGGCTCCACCATGTCCCAGGATTATTAAAAGGACAGAAACAATTACCAAAGAGAAAACAGCATTTAAATTGGCCTTTGGGAAAAAAACGGTGTTAAGAAAGTTTCTCTAAACACTGGAAGAAGAGACAAAGCAACCACTTTAGAGTGTATGCATGGTCAAAGCAACTGAACTCTAAAGACAAAAGGACTAGCACAGAAAAGCAGACACTGTGGTCTGCAGAAAGGACATGCAACAGAAAATCTGATTAATCTTGAGGGTAGAACAACTGAAGTTCAGTCCATGGGGAGTTTGGAATAAAATTATCATCATTCTGTTTTAGAGAAAGGGTTAGAAATTACAACATTCTTTATAGGCAGGAAATAAGAAAAAAACCCATCAAAATGATATTAAGTTTTTCCAAATTAGGCAACAGCTGAGATTCCCATTTCTTGGTCCCTCAAGCTGCCAAGCACTCATCTTTCCTTTCCAGTAACCCGAGAGGGAGCCAGGTGTCCCCAACCCTGTTCCCAGGCTGTCAGGAGGGTGCAGCAGAGATTGCCAGACCACTGGCTCCTCTGCAAGGAAACCATGGAGCTGGGTATCCTCAACCCAGGCAGCTGCTGGGACACGTCTACACTAAACCTGCAGACACCGGAGCCCAGAGCAGCCTGAATGGCTGGGAGGCACCGAGCCAGCAGACCCTAGAAACCCAAACTCCCCGAGAGCTTGCCACGCAGCTCAGCAGCAACCAGGCAAAGGGCCAGAGCTTCAGCACAAGTCAGTAGTAACCTTTTCTCTGCTTTGGTATCAGCTAGTCAGTCTTCTCCTGAAGATAATCCTTACCATTCCCACTGTGAAGCTGCATGCATGGCCACTGAGATGGTCCCACACCCCACTTGCTACCAGCGCTTGCAGCTGAGTGCAGCAGACAGTTGTCTGGATGTGACCCCAGTGCAGCCAGCGCAACTCCTTGTGTCATACTTAGCCATACTTGACGCTTATTCCCCCCTACCCCAAAGCTGGATTTAATGCAGATCAAAACAAATGTAATCCATTCTTCCTGCCCTACATTCTTGGTTTGCAATTGCTTTGCCTCCATCCTTAGACAACATATATAAAATTATTGGGGACATTTTATAATAGATAACTTTCCAGTTCTTCTATGACCATTTACTGCAATAGGATATAGTTGCTACATGCCCACACAACATCCTCAGGCAAAATACTACGGTAAAACTTAACATTCTGGAAGGCTTTATAGGATCTACAATCCCAAGTGAGTCTTTGAATATGTTTTATTGATTCGTTTTGGCTGTGTGTGAACAAAGAATTGAGGATCTATCCTGCAGGTTTAAGTTAGGCTGGTACTGTATTACAGAAAGGGGAACTTGTGCCCAGGTCAGAATTGGGCCTCCAGTCCTAAAACCAACAACAACAGACTCAAATATGACCTTTACATGAAAGAGATGTGTGAAGAATGAGCTATGCTAAAACCCAACCACACATCTCCTCTTACAAGACACGAACACTCCCACTCACTTTCAGGAGCTCTGCTCCTACCTTGTTCCTGGCAACTCAGAAAAGAAAAAGACAACAGGAGAGCTTCAGCTGATTTTTTTTTTCATGAGATACTCTACCCTTTTTTTTTTTTTTTTTTTTTTAAATCACAATGAATTATCTTTTTTTCCCAGATTTCTCTAACCTCCTCTTCCCTGCAGTGCGTCTGTTTTAGCCAACCTCCACTCTTCCCTCTAGTACCTGACATTGCTCTCTTTGTCAGGGAAGGCGCAGGGAGTTCAGGTTTTCCCCTCTCCATTTCTTTTTGGACCTGACACTGCTTCTGACCCCTGCTCAGCCTTTGCTTTGAAGTGCTTTTTCTGCTCTCTGCTTTCCCACCGGATCGTGTTAACCCTCCTCCTTTCCCCACTCCATCAGTTGGCTTCAATAAACGAGAGGAGCTCACTGGAACCTCCTCTTTTGTCTTATCAGCGTGTTTTCACTTCTCATAAAATCCTACCCACCTTCCACATAAAACTGTTTGGCAAAAGGTGACCGCTGCAGAGGCCTGGAAACCACTGCTAAATGTTGCACAGGGAATACTGCTAGCTGCATGAGACAAGCCAGTCAAATAGATCTCGCGTTTGACCCATGCAACTTCACAGCGGCATCTAAAAGCAAGAAGCCACATGTTTCCTGCTCCCCAAGATGACTGCATTTAAGTGTCCTTTTTGCCCTATGCTGTGAACAACGTTACCCTTGCAGGGCTCCACACCTTTGCTCCTGCTTTAATGCAATTTTAATAGAAAAAACCCCACAAATTTGGACTAAGTATAGATGACTGATTTGATTCAGTCTCCTTGGTGCTACAGCTCCTAGCTGATGGATGTTCAGGTCAAAGCAAGAAATGGCATCAGCACAAAGAGAATGGTTTGGCTCTCACTTATTAAAGACTCCTGAAAGCTTTCCAGATCTATAAATATTCACATTATTCCCACAGAGGGGCAGAAAGAGAATGATTTGTATCCTTCTAGCTTGTTCTGTTAACACATTCCCATTTTTCAGTGTTTCCCAGTTAGATAAATATCATGACAAACAGAGGGAAGCCCCCGTGAGAGAAAATACATTTTAAAGTAAATTGCAGTGATGTGTAGTTTATAAATATTTGCAATGGTATGGGGAAAATATCTCTATTCATCACATTAACGTATGCTGAATACAGAGATGACCAGTCTCCATTTACGCCTTTTTTTTTTTTTCTTTAAGGTATGAATAGAATTTCCACTATAGGGAAAAACCCTGAAGACTTGTGTACGCTATGTAAACATGCATACATACACATATAGACAAAAATACTTTAAAGTAGAGAATGTTATTTTAATTACAATAGTAAAACTTGATTTATTTTCTATACCTCTTTTGCCAGAAAGTTAAACATCTCACAAAGTCTGAGTCATATTGCCTGAAGGTCAAAACCAGACAAAATTCAAAGCTTGGTAAACGTTATAACCTCTTAATCACTCCGTTAGTGAGAACTGATGATAACATTTAAATAAGAATGCACAAACATTATTTTGCTCAAAAATTACATTACAGAGATAAACCGTAAGAGCTTGGGAATACCCTGGTTAACACAGCAGGCTGAAGGACTTGTACAGATCTCTTCTCCAATCTCCTAAGCATTTTTCATTATTGCTTACTAGATTATTAATTATTTTTTAAAGGATTATTATAGTTACAAATTCTAACTCGGGCTTCTTCACTCACCACTTGAGAATAGTACAGCAAACGAGCACATTTCCACACATGTACGTGATCCACATACACACGTGGCTTCACAGTACATGGAAGCAGCACATGGACACTGAGCCACAGCATTCAAACACACCTCCATGAGTAAAGCTGGGTTTAAGTAATCCCCTCCCTAACATTTCTGGACAGGTTAATTCCTCTGTGCCATACTGATGCAGCTGTAGAGGCAATAAAAACCTTTCCCTGCTCTCACCTTTTTAACTACCTTGGGCATTTCAAGTGTTTAAGGCAAGCCTCTTAGCCTACAAACATCTTTCACCTAACGCAGATGGGTGTTTCTCTCAGTTGCTTATTTTCTAGCTTCCATCATCATCATCATGCAATTAAAGGATATCTGACATGAGTCATTAAAAACCTACCCCATGAAGCTGCCCAAAACACAAACCAGTCAAGAAAAGGTGCTTGGAACAGCACACGCGGAGCATACAGCCCCTCACTTCACAGCTACCAGCCTGCTTATGTGCCGTGATGGCTTCTCACCTTTAAAAATTAAAAAAAGTTATAAAAAATACACACACCCCCAGCGCCCATTCAGTTGTCTTGCTGGCAAATAGCTCAATCAAATGGAGAACAGGTTGGGGACAACCTACTTTGATCTCCCCATAGTCTCTGTGAATATCAAGGTGGCCAAGGCCACCGGTGTGGCTTTCCACACATTCCCGGTGCTGCTCCTCTGCTCGAGGGCTGCAGGAGCCCCAGGCGGCCGTCAGCAGAACCTCCTCCTTCCAGGTACCTCAAGGATTTTAGCAAGGTGAATGCCTATGGTTATGGAGTTGGCTAATGGCCATCAGTCATTTTACACTGGCCGTTAAGCAGCCTCCAGGCAACCGGCATGGATCCGAAGCTGTTGCATATGTTCATTTTGCCTGCGGAAAAACAAGGTAGAGGAAGGAAATGCTGGCAGAACCCGTATCTTGACTCTCTACACAAATATCATCTTGCACCGTCCCATTCTGGCTTCTTATTTTCATTGCATTATATCCTCGAGGTCTCAGCCTTGCTGTGCTGGACAGCATAGAACATGAATCAACATCTGCCCCTGCAACCCACTGGGCAGAAGCAGCTGTGTCCTTGCGGGTAAGTTCAGATGAAGGCGGAAAACCTGCAGCCCCACCAAGACCAAAGGGAGCTGTCATGGGCCATACTCTAAGCCCTTCCACCACAGCATGAGAGAAATGGCTTTCAAGAACAAAGATTATGTACATTTTGTACCCTGTTAGAGAGGGAAAATAGCAACAAGGACGAGAAAATCTTGGGTTGTGAAGGATGTTCCAGCAGGAGTGATTAATGGTGTTGAAAGAAACCCCAACTGTTGTTTCAAATTTCTTTCCAATTAGCCACAAAGTTACTCCCTCCTTTTTCTTTTTTTTTTCCTTTCTTCCTTTTACCTGTGTTTGATTTAGAATCAAGGTTGGTGATTTGTGTTATGACAGCAAAAATAAAAGATCTGTGTACTATATGCATGGGGATTTAAAGCATTGCCTTTGCTGGCTCATTAGCTGCATGTGGCTACATGCAACACTGCTCGACTGAGATATATCGCCCAGGATTTAATTCCAGAATAATTTCAAAGGCATTAAATCGAATGCTTGCCCTTTTCACCATGGTATTTAAATGGTACTTTGTATGCCAAGCTTAAAAAAAAGAGCAGAGGAAACACAGATGCAGTACTGCTGGAGCATGTACTGAACTTTGTTAAAATGTTAAACATTTATTAGAATTATTGTTTTTTTTTTTTTAAACAAGATAGTGTTAAACCAGTTGTTACTTCGATTAACTTTCTTTGCTACAAGGGAGAAAGGAGGTTTTTGGGTTGTTGGTTTTTTTTTTTTTTTAAACTAACAAACAGCCCTCAGAACTAGTGAACAATATCTCATTTGTTCAGTAAGACTTAAAGACGAGAATAGTCTCAGGCTGGAAAAAATAGATGTGCACATTTCTGCGCTGACTGAGCAAAATAAACCAGACAAAGCTTCTCCCACAGTAGAGAGCAGATGAAACCCCAGAGCTGAGGGTCACGAGTCTCGCAGCTCTCCAGGCACAGCCCCTCCGCCGCTACTCCTGCGGGAGGGTGGCTCCAGTACCCACTGACCAAAGCCATCGCGAGCTCTCGGCTTAGAGCCTGGCAGGGAAATCCAAGGATGGAAGCCTTCCTCCAATGCATGAAAGCACCTCTCCAAAACAGGCTGCGCTCTCATTTACGGCCAATCTACAAACTCTGTTAAGACAGAGGACCCTTTATTTTCTCATTTTCCCTCTACCTGCCTCGTCCCTGCAGTTTCAGGGATGCCTACTGGTAAGATGTGAGAAAGTTCACTTTATCCAGTTTATGGTCAAACTTTAATTCTGAAATGAAGCAAACCCCAAAGCACAATTTTGCTTGAATTTACAGCAGGGACATCTCTCTGCCTGACTCCCCTTGCCTGCAATGGGTCACACTTTGGAGCAGTTCGTTTTACAGGGGCAGAAGCCCGATGCTGTGCCTGCCCTCCCCATCCCTTTGCCTTCAAGCCAGCATCTCTGTGTCACAAACACATTGACATTTCAACATTTGGTCAGGAAGTGTTGGTACAGCACTTTACAAATAACATAGCTACTTGCACCATTTTATCTTACATGTGGTTACAATTGGCTGGAGCTGGTGGTTCTGCTAGAACCTGAAAGACAGAGGACATTACTAGAATTTGTACCTGGATTTGAAATTTAACACCATTTGGGAAATGCATGCAATTACCTAGAACTGTGTTTTCACGCAGCAAAACTCAGGACTCCACAGCAGTAATACACCACAATTCAGCTTCAGCTGGAAGCCACATTTTACTGCCTGAAACATGGGACTTTTGAGCAGTCACTATCAGAAAAAGACGCGGGAGGCAGAACAATTTGTTTGCATTTTTGAGCCCATTTCAGAGCTCGTCTGCCAGGAGTTGGGCTTTGTAAAGCTGCACCACAAATTAGCAGCTTATTCTGCACAGATGATGCAGGCAAGAGGGACTTTCCTGAAAAAAGCAGAATTTTTGCTTTTGTATGAAGGTGTTCATCTTAGAAACTTCCCTTCTCTTTCAAGTTTAAGAGGGTTGCTAGACTGTCAGTCTGAGACACAGACAGGTAGATGAATGGCAAGCTCCCAGCAGCACTGCTGTCAGTCTCTTCCTAGAGCTTCACCCAGAGCCACCACATCTGTGTTTGCACCTCTTCATCCCCTTACTTCAACACAGGACTCTTCAGGGCCTGAGCGACCTCCCCTACCACTTCTCCTCTCTACAGTCCCAGTTGTCCTCCTGCCATGATATTGCCCCATGGCTTCCTATTTACTAAATTACCCAGGCAGCATTACAGCTAGACAGCAAGCATGGGGTTTTTACAATCACTCTGTTTATAAATACAACACTCTCCTTCAAGCCCTTCTTAAAGCCTCCCTGCATTGTGGCGCCTTACTAAGAGAAAAATACAGAATTAGTTTGTTGAGGGTTTGTTTTTTCTCCTCTTTTTTTTTTTAATTGCATTTGTTCTAGGCATAACAAGATCCTCGTCCTCAACATTATTGCAATACAAATGGTAAATAAAATAATATCAGACAGACACATAAAAGACCAAAATCCAACTCAAAGACAGACTTTTATGAGGCATTTTAATCCAAAAGAAAAAAAATCTCCAAAAAATCATTTTAACCAATTTGATTCCAAGAAACTCTCTTGTTTTAAGTCCACTAACAAAACAACATTAACAAAGGCACTGAATTCCTTCATGTGCCTGAAAATGCAGGCATTTCTGCTCTGCCTACCAAAGGAAGTACAAAGGAACAAATCTATCTGAACACATGGGATGCACCTGGCTTTGGCTCTCTGCTGTGCTAAGGAGAGGGGGCGAGTGCAGGGAGGCAGAGGAAAGGTTGTCCAAAGTGCTCTTTCTGGCTGAATTCCAGCATATATATTGTTTAATTGGGAACACTGCATTACCTGTAACCACTGTATAGCAATAGTTATCTCAGCTATTTAGTAACTAATGAGAGCTTTTTACAATTAAACCATTTTATCATGTACAAGGGTCTGAAAAGAGACCTTACATTGCACAGGAAGGTCCCAGCTTGTCACAAATGTGCAGAACTGAGCTGGTCCCTAGAGGATGGAGCTTGGTTTGGTTTTCTAGTTGAGATTCAAGTTAAGTGTTAAATATGTGCCCAACTTTTAGTGTACCTCAGATGCCATATCAAAGGCATTTCCCCCGCTCCACCCCAACAATGGGATGTTTTGACTGGGACACCACATGAAGGTACAGCCTGTGGCCCTGCAGAGTTTTCCCAAAATCTGCTATTTTATGCACTGAAGGCTTCAGCTTCAAATACGCAGGGTGTAAAGTCCTGCTTTTACAAGATTTCATGGCATGTTGAGGAACGAAGTACCAGTGTTTGGGGCAAGTGATTTACTAACATGAGGTTATCCAGAGGCTTAATTTGTCATGCATATCACCCACATGCTTTGTTTTCCTCGTTTCATTCTTTCTTCAGAGGCAGCATGCTGCACATCACCGGCAGTGAAAGGGCTTCCCTTTGCACAGCAGCAATTCATTTTTCTCAGCTTCTCTCCAGCTAGATATCAATGATTCCCCAGGATCTGCAATGCCTCTTTAAGGTCCTGTCAGAAATATGGAAGCCTCCTTTTTCCTACTACTCAGTTAAACACAGCCTCTGCATTCAGATTACCGAGCCCAATTTGTGCATCAACCTCATTCCTACCCCGTTGATAAAATATTGGGTGTCAGAGTGTTTTAATCCAACGATCTGCCAGCCACAGTCTCATTCATCTGCTAGGATGGAGGCAGCCCCCCACGAGCAGGCTTAAAGTGATGTCTGATCCATTGGTGCCTTTGCTTTTGGAAACTGGATTATTCCAGTGCCTAAAGACCAAGTCCTGTCCTGTAACTTGCACCAGAAACCACAGCTGGGAGTGGAAGAAGAGACACCCAATAGATTTGGACCTGAAGCGAGACCTCCAAAGGATTTTATTTTCACAGCAAACCAATCAGTTTTAAAGCACTTTGTCCAACCCTGGATCCTTCTAGGGCTCTGCAAATACTCGACTGCCAGGAGATGGATTTTATCATAGCAACATCCAGGAGGACAGTCAGTTCTGACGCTTCCATGTTTATTCTGACTCATTCACTCCTGTAGCTTGGAGACGTGCATCACGATGTCTCCATCCATGGTGAAAACCATCACACATCCTCTGCCTCAGTACATGTACAAAGCTTATGCCTACCCTCACAAACATTGGTCATCAGATAGGGGTGTTTTTAAAGAGTTAAAGTTCCTGAAAGCAAGCGTTTTGCTCAAGGGTGCTACCGGATTACAACCTGTGAGTGACCAGCAGCTCCGCTATTGCTCTTAACAGAGTTATTGCTGATCATGCAGAGCCTCCTGCCTCCCGCCACAGCTACTCTGTATTTCATTTAAAGTCATTGAAAGATTGGAAATTTACAGAAAACAACTGCAGGCAGAAATGACTACTTATTTATTTTACAAGGATTTGCTAGCAGTTAGGACAAACTATCGTGTTACAAATATGTACTTGCATACAGTAATGTGAACCATAAAAGAGATTAATTAGTGATGCAAACCTAAAATAGATTAAAGTACACTAAACCAGGCATCATTTCCTCCACAACTTGCTTCATTTTAATCTGACTCACTGTATAAAAGTGTTTCTCTTTGGGTTTATGTTTTGCCCTTTTGTGTCCTCCTCCAAAAGATACTTTCACAGAACAGCCCAAGAAGCACTGTCTATACCAGCAAGGACCAGGCCCTTTATGGCAATATTTATTTAAAAGAGGAGAATAGCTGCATACTTACTGATTTCAAGATGGGCTTTCAGAACACACGGGGGGGATTAATACTCAGCTCATCCTAACGCCTGAACTCATGTAGCTTCTTCAATTAACCTGCAGAAGTAATTTAATGATGTGTTCGATGAATCCCAAAAGTAAATGGTGGGCACTTGCAACACGCTCAGACAAGATTACAGCAACAGAACACGTGCAGGCAGACGCTGGTGGCCAAAACCAAGAGAAAACATCCACTGAGCCCTGAATCCTTTGCCTATTTGCCTGCAATGATTATGATAATATCACAGTAACACCTCAAACTCCCAGCTGAGTTGCAGAGCTGACATGTTAAATACCATAAAGATACAGAAAAAACAAGTCTGTCTGGACGCCAAAGTGCTTGCCGCTCTCTAGAGAGAGGGGACAAATGGGAAGAAACCAGCCCTTTCTTTTAACCTGGGGGCCGATGGTTGGGGAGGGGAAGGACCAGACCTCCTCTGTAACTTTTAGCTCTCAACTTCAGGGCAAGATGGAGCAAGGTCCAAAGTGAAAGAGGGAATCTGAACATGAGGGAGAAATAAAAGTTGCTCTCTGGAGCTGCAGGCTGCAAATCTGGGGATGTGCCACCTCTCTTAGGTGTTGGGCATGACTACCTTCACATGCTGCTATCGCTCTGGGTGCTCTTTTGGCCTGTATCAATTACCCTGGGATGCCCTTTGTTGCCTTGTACGCCCACAGGCCGCTGTATGGATAAAGAGGCAGTGAAATTGTTTCCACACTATTAGAGAGAGACTTTCTCTGCATTCATCTGCACTTTATATCCTACAGCTCTCTGCCACAGGTTTGTGATAAGCAGGTCTTCCTTACAGTTTAGCTTCTTTAATATGAAATAGGCATACAACAGTCCACTTTAGTTCCAAATCCAGCCAGAACATTTTTCTTTCTAAAGCAGTAAAGCAATTTTAAGATATTTCCTTGGGGCAGTGGAAATATGAAATACAGCAGAGTCTCCAACTTTAAAATAGACTTTGTTTTATTTTTTTACTGTGAGTGGTGTGACATATACCAGCCACCATTATAGACTAATAAAAGGGAAACTCAATTTTCTGTCACAATGAAGATCACCAATAAAATTTTAAACTTGGACAACACCCATACAATTCTATAAAACCTGAGCAGATTCATAAAGCTGCCTTAAAAAGCACACAGACCCTCATAGAGAATGTTCTATAAGGGTATAAATTATCCGGCTTTACCATAGAAGGGATATGCTACACATCATGATATGCTCTTCAACGTTGCCTGAACTACCCCACATAAAAGGTTAGGGATTGCTCTTCAGTACCATTGGATTGTTCAACAATAGCAACCTGCCTAGCAACACAAAATCTTCAGAGCAGAATGCAACACACCAAGACAACACAAATAGTTAATTAAATTAAAGCAAATATTACTCTGTATCACACAGAAGCCTGTAGGGCTCAGCTGAAATCACAATCCCCTCTGAAAAGAGAGATAGGATCTCTGCTCTGCAGTCTCAGTGAAGAAGACAGATATGGAGATGGAGGAAAACATTGGTTAGAGGCAGAGGCAAGACGGCAACTGCTTGCAGATGCTTTGAGTCCTGTGCATCCTTTCTGAGATTCATTTCTTGAGTGTGAATGGGTGCAAGTCTTGGGAGCAAATTAGCTAGAGAAGGAGACCAGGGAAAAGGATGGGCAGAGAGATGGTGAGGCAAGGCAGAGGCATAGAAGGGTCATACCCACGGGCAGAAACAGGCTAAATATGCTTGGCACTTGCTTGCCTGCAGTGAGAAATAACTGCACCACACAAAGTCCACTAGAAACCAGCCTAGCACCAAATAAGGGAGGTGCTGCAAAATAGGAGAGGGGTCACTATTGGCTAGGACAGCTATAAGAGGATGCTGGGAACCAAACTTTGGATGGCAAAACAGCAAATCAACTTCCTGAAGAACCTTTGAAGTGGCATGAAAACTAAAGCAAATATTGAGGAAGAATAGGAGTCCTTTGCCTTAGAAGAGGTGGTCAGGTGGGTGGCTGCACAGCCACACACAAGGTGATGCCAGGTAGTAGCAGGCAGAAGGATGATGAGTGCCCTGGGGAGCACCCCAACAGTTAGGGTGGGCAGTGGGATGCGGCTGCATGTCAGATGCTCACCCTGGAGTGCTCTCAGCAGTGTGAGCAGCAGCTCCTGAGCCCTACTGAAAGGTCTGTCCCGACTGTACACATCAGACTAGCATACTTAGAGAAAAAGAGCTAAAATGCTTTCAAGCACTGGTAAGAGAGGTTTCTGTGAGGCATGCCAAGGAGGCAAAAGAAATACCATGTTTTGCTTCTGTCTGGAAATGTGGAAACACTGTCCAAACCAGGGAAGAAAGGCCTCTGGGAGTATTTGAATTAGAACGTAAGGACCTGATTAAAGAAAACACTTTAACATGCTTAAAAAGCTTTGCTGCATTAAGGCCCAAATCAAGCAAAGTACAGATGTAAGGTAATTAGAGAAAGAGGATTAAAGGGTCAGATTCTTTTGACATTTAGGAAAAAGGATGCACAAGAGTTTACCATTTTACAGAACATGCAGAAGATAAAGACCATTAGCCTGGGCAACCCAAGGATTTCTCTTCCCAGTTTTCCTCCTCCCTGCTGTACGGGGCTATCGGGGCTCTCCCATGCCGGATGCTTGGAGGTCCACACCAGATTATGAGACACGCTTGCCTCACAGCAACAACAGCATTTACTCCAGTGTAAATATTAGAGTATTATGCCATGGTTATACTGTAATAATCAGAAAACAAAAGTGTTTTTTTTTTTTTTTACCCACAGGCCACTGCAGTTGGAATTAAAGGAAATACAACTGCAAACAGGAAAATGACTTCACGTAACAAAAGCAAGACTACAATTTAGGGTGGTCCATTCTCAAACTTGTGCTCTTTCTAATATGTAACACAACAGTTCTCTTCTGGTGGTAGCAAGAATTGGATAGAAAAGAAATCAGTACTTTGGCCATTTTTGAAGCTGGTTTTAGATTTTTTTTTTTTTTTGAGAATTTAATGTATCAAACGTAAATGTCTTTCTAAAAGCCTATAAGACTACAGGCATACACCCTGTTCCACTTCAACACCAGTCAGCGTAGTCCTTGCTGAGAGCAGCAGCAGTGCAGGCTGCCTACTCTGCATCTGCCTGCATCCTCCGGCCTCAGTAGTGCACTATGGGCCACAGGGACAAGCAGGAGGCACAGCAGTGCCACAGGCAAAGCTTCACGCAGCAGCGTGGCTAGCGTTATGGTTCTGTCAGTAGTGAGGTGGTTGGCATTTTTTTTTGCATTACAGAACAGGACTGGCATGAACAGTGCTTAAAGGACTTGCACCAAGGGTCAGTCTGGTTCTCAGAACAGCAAAAGGCAGGGACAGGCAGCACTGAACAGGCTTTCAGCCAAGCCTTGGTCTGACCTAGGTAGCACTTTCCATTTTTCTCTGCTGACATGACTGAAATGTTGCTATCTGCATAGTCAGTACCATACTTTAACTCAGATTGACTCAGATATAATTCTTGCAATAATGGAGCAAGACTGCATCATTGACAGGATGCTGATTCATTTGAAATGGCAAATGATGGACTAGAGAATAACGAAATCTGGGAAGATCTGAAATTCTTATCTTCCATGAATCAAGCAATCAAGAACCATAACTCCTTTATTATACTCCTACCTGCTCTTTTCCTCTAATATATCTTTTCTTGTCAGGGAAGATAAAACAGGTGTGAATTCAGGGATTTATGCTTTAAGTCACTATTGACATGTTCATGATCACTTATTTTACATCTCTAGGCACAGAATTTTCAGCAATAGGCCTGGTATTGGATAAAACTAAAAATTAATGATGGAAAAAATATTCAAGGACACATGCAAGAGGGTAGCACTTGCATCAGAAACAGATTTACAAGATGAAGGCTTAATCAGAGAAGCAGAGTAGGACATGACAAGCGTATCCAGAAACCCCGTCTCCAAATACGTGAGGATGAAGCAGGCATGTGGTTTGCTGAACCCAGCTCCCCTTGGTACTGCTGCAAGCCACAGACGTGAGGTGGCAGGAAGATGCTAAAGTTGCCCAACTTAAGGGCTCCCCTGGAACTAATATGTGTCATTACTGAGACAGATTATCATTACAAGTCCAGCTCGGTCAGTACCAAAGGGTTGCCAGCACCCAGGTCACTCAAACCAATACTTGATATAAAACAGTCACATACAGGATGCAGCACGTGGTCAGAAGCAGTAGCAACCATTGATAAAAGATTCTGATAAGAGAAATATAAGGAAAAGCCCTTTTTTATAGGTATTTGCACATCATTAGGAGAAAAGGAAAATAAAATACCAGACAAAGTTTGCTAATAATTTAAAACTGAAGATTAAACATTTGATTTATCTGTGGCTGTGACACTGGAGTACCATAAAGAAAAATCCTGCTGAGAATTCAAAATATGCCTTCTAAATGGAATAAAAAAAAAAATAAAAGCCTGATGTTAAGTATTTGCAAGAAGTATTTGCAAGCAAAGAAAAAAAAAAAAAGATGCAAACATCCCAAATTGGAAAAAACATAGGCCCCCAGGAATCCCCTGCTGAGAAGCTTTACTGGTTCTAGGTTACAATTTCCCACTGTACATATGAATGCAAATCAGTCCAGAGGGTGCATTAACAAAGGACATCATACCAGCCCAAGTGATGCCGTTGCCTTACGCAGCGCAGATGACGTGTGCTGTTCCGACTGCCTTCCTTAGGAAGGCTGTTATTGTATGAAAACAAGAATTCTCAGCATGGGCTTCACAAGCCAGCGTCGAGGAGCTGTGTCTTTCCTTTACTGTTCAGGACAAAGTACTCATGGTAAAGCACAGCTGAAACGGGAGGAAGTTTCAATCAAAGCATGGGAATGAAGAGCTTTACTGTGCAAGAGGCTGGGATGTATTGAATAGAAAAGGCAGGGGGAATAACAAACAGCTAAACCAGCAGAAACAAGAGGATGAATTCAGCTCCTGCAGACAGTGTTTCACCAGTGAGATAAGGCCAAATGACTAGGGTTTATTTTAACTTCTTCAGTCCCTGACCAGAAAACTTACAGTTCCCTACAGCCCTGGGCAACATGAAATAAGTTGGTGTTTCCTAGTTTATTGAGCTTCTCACCAAAAAAAAAATGAAAACACCAGGAGAGACCCAGGCATCCGAGCAGAGTTCCTCCTCATAACGCATACAGTGTTCAGCACAGAGGGTAAGTTGCCAAGGAAGGTTATCAAAACCAATGGATAAAGACAATTTTAAAGACACATCTGGACACTGTTATGGCAAGAGCCGTTTGCAGCACATAGGGATAAAGTTTTAATGATAAAGTTTTAATGAAACATTCTTAACAAGAGAAACTTGCTATGCCTAGTCAGTAGAGAAAAGGCCGCAATTCTTTATCTTTGCAAGCAATACATCACTGAGGCCAAAAGCTCCCCCCTAGGAAATGCTAGGCTAAGGAGGTGCTGGCAGAGAATCAGGCAGCAATGGCCTGCTGCTGTTGCAAGCACACCCCTTTAGCATCAGGGAAAGTAAAATATTTTTTCCCTTTATTAGAGAGGTATTTATTCACCCCAAGGGGTCTGTTTCCCTCAGACAAGGCGTTAGCACCATCTGAGCGGGCAGGAGGGAGACAGAGTAAGAGGCACCTATACATTTTCATTCTGACACCAACGGAAGGGCATTAAGCGGAAAGAGAGGGAGATCTTACCAGAAACGCAAGATGAAGGAAATTACTGAACAACAACAAAATATCAATGTGCAACAGCTCTTCCCAACCCCAAGCAGCATCCAGAAGCCCCAAACCATTTGATCTGGCAGCCAGAAGCCAAGCTGTCCCCAGAGCACTCATGGAAATAAGAAAACATCTGGTTTTATCCAGATGCAGGAGGAGATGCATCCTGAAGTCACAGTACATAATGAATTCAGAGTGCTCAGGGGTTATAGCCCAGCTCTGCCGCTGAGCTTGCTGTCTGACCTAAGCAAGAACAGCAGCTTCCACAGGCAAAGGCTGGACCAAAAACCACTGCTCAGAGCATAGACGCTGTGATCCAGGTCTGAATTTCACAGGTGCTTGGTGGGGAGGGGAGGACAAGGCGGGGGGAAGACTCACAGCCTGCTCAGCCCCTTCGGGAGAGTGCCTAAAGGGTTGCAGCTTTTCCCAGGGGGTCTTGTACTGCTTATGGGGTGCCCCTGTCAAATTTTGCAGAACAAACCCATCTCTCTTCCAGATCTTCCCACAGCTTAAGGTTTTGAGCACGGTAGAGAGAGTCTCAAATCTATCAGACAGCTTGAGTCCCCTCCTGCACTTTTTTTTTTTTTAAAATGAGCACTTGGGAAATCATTGTTGTCTGCTGAATACCATTATAAATCACGTATTACCATTTTTCACAGAGAACCATTATAAATCAAACCCCTCTTTCAGAGGCAAAGAGCAGAGCAGCACTCCAAACCACACAAAAAGACCGTAGATCCCAATATACCTATGAACTTCAGAAGGAAATTTACGTTCACCAGGAACATTTTTCACTTGGGGCAGTGAGAAATCCATACGCCATTTCCGTGGGTGTCCTGGGGAACGGGACATGCGAGTACAGCAGCTGGACTATTCTTTGGGGGAAATTCTAGAGGGTATTTTTCATTAAAGAGACATTCCTGTAAATAAAAGAGACTACTGTATATCATCTCCCACCCAAGGCAGACGCTTTAACACAAGCCCGAGAGGCAGGACTGCTCAGGCTCAGAATGCGAGTTAAGTCCTGGGAAGGGATCTGGAAAATGCCACCGCTGACAGCGGAGGGGAGTGAGGGGAGGCAGAGGAAGCTGATTTTAAATCACAGAAAGAGCAGACTACATGTAGACTACATCATGCTGTGGCAGAAGAAAGTGAGGAGCACCGGTGTTCAATCTTCATCATTGTTAAATACTGGTGTACCTCTCAAATGCTTGGCTGCCCTGATCGGAGCTTAGCTCAACTTCTACCATCAGCTGCACACACAAAATTTGGACTCACTTACAGGGCTCACAAAGTCCTACTTATTGCACATTTATTCAAGGTAACAATCTTTTCTCTCCACTTCAGGGCACCGTTCCCCTTCCACAGACAGGGATCTTCCAGCTGGAAGGTGACCTCAGTAGGCTCAGCTGGAGTTAGCTGGTCTTAAAAGGAGAATATTATCTTATTAAAATCACCAGAAGTTTATCCCTGTGGCTTTCAATAATCAGTCCAGAAGACACTTTAGGCCCTAACACTATCCTTCTTAATCCTGTTGAGCAGCATTCTTCCTTTGCAATTGGAATCCTTCTTGCATGCAGGAGTAGCAGAGCCAGAGAGGAATCCCCCCCACCTTCAGCCACCTAAATGCAAGGCATTTAGTGTAAAATAGCAGTCTGTGCTTCTGCTCCAGTGAGGCACTGCAGAGAGAGAGAAATCTTACATACATGGGTTTATAGAAGATGATAAATCCCGCTATGGAAACACCTCTTTCTTGCCATTGCTTACAGAAGATGCAAGCAGCGTATCATTGCACTACTGGAACACATAGTAAAACACCCAAAAACCTATTTCCACATCTACTAAAGTTCAGCGCACACCCAGTTGCTTTGTTAATCTGAAGCCCTAAAAACAAAAATGTAAATCACTTCACCAGCACAACCCCCCAAAGGCCAAGTGACTCTAGTTTATTCCAGAAGAACAGTTTGTACAAATCTAATTAGATAATTTACAAGTTTTACAGCAAAACCCTGAGTCATCTGTAAAACAAATTCAGACCTGTGTCATCAAGAAGGTTGCAAAAGTTTTTGAATAAAGAGAACATAACGACAGTATCATGGAACAAATTTCTTCTTCGACTTACAAACCAGACTCTTTTTCATGAAGGTGACCAGTAGAATCAGTTTGACCTCAAAAATTGAAGTTTTCCATGCAGATGTAAGTTAATAAAAAAAAGTCATCAAAAGAAGCCCTGAGAACAGACACCCACAAAGCATTAGCAGCAATACAGAAACCACATGGTGCCAAGCAAAAATATGATATACTAACGACACAAAAGCAACACACACAAAAAAAGAAAGCTTGGAGAGCCCTGATACTACATTTGAAGCTGAGACTGCTCCATGCATGTCAGGAGGTCTGTACAGAGAAAGATGATAATTTTAAAGAAGGTGAGGCACTGCAGTTTCCCAATACTTCCTCTAGCAACTCCACAGACAGGGTTACTCAACTCTTTACATTATTTCGTTCACTCACAGGAGCCTAGAAAATACTATTCTAATAAGAGTCAGCTTTCTGTCTGCAGCTGGGGCAGGAAGGGAAGAAACTTCACTTTTAGATGCTCCAGTTGCCCAGAGATTTAATAGCTTCCATTTGCAACACGATGACTGCCTAAGTTAGAAAAGAATGGGAGAGGAAAAAAAAAAAAAAAAAAAGAATTTGAGTAGTATCAGGAGTTTCAGATTGGGAATTTAAATACACAGTTACTGTGGGTGTTCCGTTTCCTAAGAGGAGATTTGCATAGCTGAAATTTGGCATCTCTCCAAAATGCTTGCTTCTCTAAAAACGCAAGATTACTAGAACAGCCTGTGGTGTGCCCCTACAGCATTTAAGGCATTCCTCCAGAACAGGGAGTTAAGCTCAGCCTAACTTCTGCCTAGCCAACCTAGGTTCAAAGAAAAGGCGTGAAGTCATGCCCTACAAACCCTGTTCTAGGTAAGGTGTTGGGTTTTGCCTCCCTGCCCAGCTCCAGACTATCTCAGCTATACTGCCTTCAGCATCTGAACCAGCAACCTTTTTTTCCACTGCTTTCTATTTATATTGTCATACTTATGCCATTCCTCTAAAATTAAACATGTGCTATTTATTTTCTGCAGTACCTACAGCATTACATGGAGTTATTACAAGTAGCAGAGAAAAAAAAAATATGCCCAGGATAACCTATGTAGAAAGCTTGGGTATGGCCTTCTGTTTATTCACTCTCACTAGGAACTAACTAAAAATAAAACTGCAGTGAAGCAAATTTAAAATGCCTAACACATGAGTAAATTCAGGTAATGCACTGCCATCAAGTATTTTTGGGGTTTGGGCTTTTTGCGGGTTTGGGTTTTTCTTTAAGTTTAAAGCAACCTTAAGCATGGATTAGCATTAAAGTATTTCCAAATTAACAATATGAGATAAAGTCTAACTGAAACATGTTAGGAATAAACACTAAGTTTTTGCTTAATTGCTCAACATGACAGCTTCTTGCATAGTTGCCTGCAGGCTCTCCCTACCAGCGTCAGTCCATAACCTCAAATATTAAGGTATCAAAACTCATTCAGACTCAGTTCTTCCCCCGGTCTGGATCCCGTTAGTGGTCTCCAGATGTCAGCACTGCCCTCTTTTTCCAAGGCACACATCCCAACCACATGCCATCAGCCCCATCGGGCTGGAAACCCCCTTCCCTCAAGTGGGCATCCACACAGCTCTGCAGGACAAATCCAGACATTTGCTTCTGCTTAACGGTATGCGTAAGTCAACATTTCTTTTGTATTTCTATTGACCCACAGTTGGTTTTGTTTCCTTTATAGTCAGGAATCAGAGTTTTTAGGTACAGTCTTGTTTATTAGGATTCCTGTGGATCGGTTTGCAGTAAATACATTCTTGTAGATACTCAGCCATTAAGGTGATACTACATCGGCGTAGCCCCAGCCTGCTCATGGTTTAACCACCCTTCCACAATTAGAAGCAAGGTTTTAACGAATAAAGAAGAAGAGACTATGTCCCTTCTTTTTAAAGGCACTAACATTGGGCAGTCATTGAAAATAACTACATAACACAACAATTTCTAGCAGAAACAGTTAGTTCTCTTACAAATGTAGCAGATGCATATCTGACATCGAGCAAATAATATTCTCAAAACCGCTAAATAGCTGTGCTTTTCCCCCTTTGTAAGTGTGCAATTGCCAACTTTTATCGATCTTACAGCACCCACCCAGCTAAACCGAAACATAAGCCCACGCGACTCCTACAGAACAATAACCAGCACGGGTTGGCTACAATTACAGGGCTTTTCCTACGAGCACAGTTCACTTCAGGATACAGCATTCAACCCAGCCCTATGTTGTGCTTAAGCCTTTTGAGACAGACAAAGGAAAATTTCATCTCCGAAGAGCAGAGACTCTCTTCAGTCTTAATAGCAGGTTACATGGATAAACACGTACTGTAGATACCCCAACATCCCAACACCATGGCAAGGACCCCCAGCCCATCCCACCTGTGAAGATTTTAGAGTTGTGTACTCTCAGAGGGTTCACAAATACCTATCCTGATTTTTTTTCAGAGCAGTGGAAAAGGCTAGACTTGTTCTTGGTCATTTTTTTTCTTACCCTGCCACAGTACTCTACCTGTATTTAACGTCGTTAGTGTATTTAGCACTAAGAAAGCCATTCAGAAGCCCTCTGGTCAGTGGAGACAACAACTTTTCTATGAGACTTCAGTGATTATTACCTTGCCTTCCAGGGATGTCACGTCATCTGCATCCCCCAGAGAACAGAGGACATATTAGGTACCTAATCCACACTTGCAGAAAGCAGCATTGCAAATACCTTTCACTCATTGCAAAAATTTAGTGTGTAGCAACTGATTTAATATACAGCATAGTAACTGCCTAGAAACAGGTCCCCAGCCTCACCTCTTCCACTGCTAGGAGCACTCCAAATAAATGGAAGTCCTGCTCTTCACAGAGCTGGAAGAGGAGGCAAGGGTCAATAAACCTCAGTCATGGATTTCATATAAGATAATAGGCATAAAACAACATAGCTTTGGCTGATAAGACCTTGCTACAAGGTCATACGGCAGAAAAAGTGTGATAGATCCTAATCACAGCGGAGGAGATAGATTTATTTCTGTGGGCTCTTGTGAAATGTGGTCATGAACAAAGCATATCAGCTTGGCCAAGTTGTTAGAATGAGCATCCACAATAAAATAATTGAGATTTTACATCAAAACTGCTGTTTTGAAGCAAATATAGCAAAAAGTTCACACTTTTGAGTGAGAACCAGATGAATGAGAAATAAAATGCTTGTGTTGAAAGCTTTGGGTGCAGTATTGCAACAGAAATAAAAATATTTAAATTTTGTATTACAAACATCCTAAATCTACGGATGAAAGAGGGAGAGAAGCTAATTTTGAAAGAACACCACAACTGATGACTGAAGTCTCCATTGCAAAGAGTCATAAAACTCCAGCATGCACTTGGCCACAAGTGCCCAGCCATGCTTGTTTCTATTTGTCAAATATAGTCTGGATTTAACTGTGGTTCTCAAGTTTCTGCCAAGGTTTATACAAAACCTGAACCTCAAATGTAATGAAGGAAGGTTGAAAGAAGAGATCTGGCAACAACCTTTCAGGTTTTATTCAAGTAGTGTTTTAATTATGAAGGAAAGTGGACCTGGACATCTGTCAGCACTTTAATATAGTGTCTTCAAGTGTAACCACATTGTTTAACTCCTTCGAATCAAATTGAGATGTTTATTTTGTAATACCACTCAAAAGATTTAAACAGAATTGGTTTTTCTGGGCATAGATATCAAGGAACAGATTAATCTGAAATAAAATCTATTCCAAAACAACTCAAAATCAATCCCTTTTTGAAATTTTGGCTTCTTCTAAACAGAGAAATTGAGACTTTCCTTTAACAGCTCTTCTCTCTTCTGAAGTGCCTTTCTCCCTTCTGTCCCTATAGACCTTTCCCAGGTCCCACTATTTAGAAACTTGCCCTTTTTATACACTTTGAATTTAGTATCTTGCAGGTACTTGGAACAAACGTAGTAGAACATTTCTACCTGAGCTGGAGTCACTGGCTTAATGCTGCGTATGCTAAACTGCCTTGCACAAGACAAGCTCTTAAATGGTACAGAGGGGCCCAATGACTCTATGGACATTAGGAGAAAGCCTTCACTCTGAATACAGGAGAAAATTGTGTGCATGGAAGATTGGGGAGGGACAGGGGAGAGGGAGAAGTAGAGTCTATAGCTAATACCATCCCTTTTCCCACACTCAAAGATTTTTAGCTACTGTAACCTGGAAAACAAGCAACTACAACCAAATCTCACTAAATTCATTGCTTAGAGAAGAGCTTGGGTGAGCAGCAGAACTCATCCTCTTGGCTAGATGTTTCATATTGCAGTGGTGGCATCCTGAGCCACCTCACCAATGCCTGCTCTTGGTGTCTTGATCAAGACCTGAATGGTTCTGTAATTAATCTAATCTAGGCTTTCTTCTCCAGAATTATATGCCTTCCTAAAGACATTTCCATGCAACTTTGGTGTCCCCCCTCTTAAGTATCCTCCTATTCTTCAGCTCTCCTGGCTTCATGACTGGCATGTCTTCAGTCCTGTATATGACCTTCCCATCTCCCATTGAATTGGTCAGCTGCCCTATGTCTAAGAGCTGTGCCTTCATTATTTTATATTGAATTGTTTCTTTTCTATAAAATTCATACCTTGTTCTTCTCTGATCCATTCTCCTCCTCCCTCAGGGGGAAAAAGAAAATTTGAAGGAGAATTCCCAGTGGAACTAATTTTTATCACCCTTAGCACTTCTATAATCGATTGCAGCTCTCACTCCATTGCTCTAATGAGGGGGCCAAGAGCTCTTTTGCCAGGGGATGGGTTAGGAGATCCTCAGGTTTTCTGATAACACACTTTATTAGCAGGACTGTGCAAATGAGCAATGGAGTCCCTCTTGCTCATCTAATAATGCCCACACCATTCAAATGAGTTTCTTTGTCCCTCCAGCACCAGCTCCCATAGGCTTTGGATAAGCCATCTTTGCAAGGTTGGAGAACACAGAGACAGTACTGAGCATCCCTGACCCGTGCAATCACACATCCTCTCTCTGCTGCTGGAAAAACAGCCGCGATCCTCTGGGCATGGCCCAGACCATAGCCTGGATGCAGAAGGAACAGCAACACCACAGAGCACTTTCCTTGCTTCACAGAGCTGAGCTCCTTCACACCCCACAGTTGTTCTGCTGCCCGGTCCCCCATTTTCCTCCCACCACACAGGAGCTGAGATAATGGAAAATGGGGGGGAAAGAGCCTGTTTTCACCACCTGGCAGGCTCAACTGATACTGTTTCCATGGTTATTTCTCACCATAGTTTCTGTATGAAATATGTTGTGTTTTCTCTTATTGACACCTCAGGGGGACACTCCAGGCAGTAATACTCCCTCCAACATTCAATTATCAAAGTCAGTTACGAAAAGCCTCACCTGGTTTTTCTTTGTAAAACAAATCCTGTGCTTGATTAGGTCAACAAATCCAAGGGATGCTGCAGCTCCTCATTCATCTAAGATTCAGCACACTATTATAAACCAATAAGCAAAGTTGGAGACACATTCATTGTATTGCATTGTTGGTGTCATCAGGCTCGGAACTAGGCCTTCAAATGAGAAACTGTTGTCATGATGCTCAAAACAACTAGACCCGCCATTTCATTGTCATCCTGTGCTAATTTTTCCAAACTATCAGCATTTTGTTCAGTAAAAATGCTGAAACATAGGCAACCACTGCATGAAGAGCTTGTTCAGCTGTCAGAGAACCAGCCTAGGACATGGGGGATTCCAGGGGAGTAGCTTAGGAGTGTAGGTATTTGTGTTTAATGGGGAGATGCGACTACCCTAACGGTTTCTCCATCCCGAATTCCAGACCACAACCGCTGGTCACATCGTCCAACTAGAGGACATCGACACAGGGCTACTGCTTTGAAGAACAGGAGAGCACACCATCAGAGAATCCACAGCAGATTCTTCTCAAATATGAGATCAGAGCAACTGGGTACAAAGTTTTCATTTTTATGCTGTCATTTCTAACCATGACCATATTTCTTGTCATACGTTTCACTTTAAGCGGATTGCATTTGTAACCTGGTCAGGTTAGTGCTTTTCCGGAGCAATGCAGACTGACCTCCAAGTGCCATTCTGGGAGAAGTGCAAAGTACTGTGATTGATGACATAGTTTATTGTCTGAAGAGTCCTATCCAGTCCATGTGTTTCAAATATACAACATTAAACATTTGTACCTAACACCTGTCTTTTGTAGAACCTTTGTTCCTTAATTAACTTTACAGACTATCACTAAGTGGTCTTTACAACACTAGTGTCAGGGAAGAAAGTGATTCTTAGAGGCAATAACTCAATGGAAAAGGCAAAAGGTTTGTTCCAATCAAAAAGAAAATAAGTGTCCAACCTGGGATTAAAAACCCTGAGGCCCCTGCCCTCTAATGGATGATATGCATATGTATATGATTTATTGGAAACATTTAATAAAATGTTATAGAACATCATGTTGCTTTCAGACATATGCATTTCATTACTCATCATGTGTGTTTCAGTGTGACAGTTTCAGTTTCCACTGCACAAAGTCTATAAATGTATAATATGAGTTGTTATAACCAGAAAAAGATACTATTTTCTACATGCTTGCTTCCTTCTTTAAAAAAAAAAGTCCCTGTGTTCAGCACTATCCCCAGCCTGGTCTCCACTGTAGCCATCAAACCTGCAAACTGACTTTGGTACTACATTGCGCTGATCAGTACTTTATTTTTAATGCACTAATATGTTGCACTTGAAACATTTTTTTCAAGCAGTTCAAGAGATTACTTTTAATGGAGATGTTAATCACAGGCAGCATTTTACACTGATTGATGAAACAGCAAGGTCATTTTGTGTTTTTTCTTAAGTATCTGGAAGTCTCCAAAAGCATATCTTGCATCCTGAAACACACTTGGAATCACTACCTTATCTGTGTAAATCACCAGGAAAATGTTAATGCATCTACTCTTTGAGGAAGAGAAGAAAAAAACCCAACCGACTCAAATGCTCACTCTGCTCTAAATAATTAAGTGTAACCAGCAGAATTGAGAGACTGGCAGTGCAGATGTTTCTCAGTGTTATTAGTGCAGCCAATGGAGTGCAGATTTCCCAGCTCTCCTGGTTCTTCAGCTGCTTTCAGCAGCTTCACATTCACATTCCATTAATGGGGGACAGTTAATTCTGTCAACTGCACTGCTTTGAAAATCGCTGCAAACAGAAAACCGACTTCTAACTGAATGCCTTTCCCTGTGTGAATATAATAACTTTTCCCAGTGACAGAAATTCTGCAGTGAGTAGTGGCAACCCTTGCTTTGCTGAAACCTTCTGCAAATCCACACAGCAAAGCCAAAGCCTGAAGTTAGTCGTATCTTTGCTGAAATCACTAGAGTTGAACAGGAGTATAAAATGAGGTGGAATTTGATTAGATACACACACATTTTCTTTTTACATGGACAAATCCTGCTTAAATTTATATCAGCACAACCCAGCAACTGCAACAACAGAAGCGTATGACTCTACTGGCATACGTACTGAGATTTATGCATAAAGCTACCCATGACTGAACAGGCTTATCACCAGAGGCACAAAAACAACGTACGTAAAGATCTACAGTACATGTAACGTTACATCGCAATTTGTTTTCTGAGCAGACACATATTCTCTACGGGATAATCCAGTCCTGCAATTTAAATCTTTTAAAAACATATGCAAGGCACATTTAGGAGGGCTTCAGCTCCCTGTGCATTAATAAGGATCATATCACTTTCTTAACCAGAGTATAACATGCACACACGCTACTAAAATTTTACCATTAAATTACTTGCACCACATCTAATGACTCCACCTAAAAGCCATTACTAGAGGCTACAAAAAAAATTTCCATAGTACTCACAGGCCAGGAAATACCCCAGGTTCATGGTTGTTCTGCTGCGGCAGCGTTAGAGCTGTTGACTACTGTGCACCACGCTCTCCTGGGATGAATCCTATCTAGGAAAGACAAGCCCTTGTCACCAATGCTGTTGGCTTTACTTCATTACTCTGAAAAACAAGTTCTCTGGCAGCAAGCAATCCTTATCTGTGTGGACTGTTAAGGCTAAAGAGCCATGCCCTTCTTGCAGCATAGCTGGATATCTGTCTAGAAGTGTAAACCAACTTCAGGGACCCAGTAAGAGCTTGTAGGAGGACCCAGAGTCTCTCAGAGCTTGCTGGAGTGACAGCAGATTTTCCTCTTCCCCAGTGACTGGCTGTTCTGCATCTACTTCTGTTGCAAAACACTGGAAAGGAGAGGACTAGACCAGACCCCAGCTTCAGACCCCTCAGTGCGGCCAAGATGAACTCTACAACTTATTTTAAACTGAAGAGCTCCTCTAATTCTTCAGTCTCAATAACACAAAGAGGCACAGACATTTTCAGTTTAAGAAGTGAGGTCTCCTAAACTCGCGCTTAAGTACAAAAGGATCAGAACAAAGATACCAACACATTAGGGTATATAAACATTGAATTCCTAGATCGTATCCCGTTAAGCACAGCCCTTGATAGAGTCACATAAATTGTGTTTACTTAACATGGCACAAGTCAAAGTAGCCATTACAATTTCACCGCCATTTGTGAATCCTAAGGCAGTGTGGTAGATATAACTGTTGCATCAGCAAAACTGAGACAGCAAGAACCTCAGCCTGGTTGGGAAGACTAATTTTTTTTTTTTGTTCTGGCTGAAAAAACATTATTCTGGATATCTGCCCTGCCTTGAAGAGCAGCTCCCAACTGATCTAAACCCAATGTTAGAAAGGTAGAGGGGAGAAGTTGTATGGGAAAGTCACAGTGAGATGCACTTGTCTCACAGCTTAGCCAGCGCCCTTCAGAGAAGGCAAGGAGACTACCAGAATGAGTGTTGTGAATGATTTTGCCCTGAAGTCCCCCAAGACCTCTCTCCCAATAGATACAGGTGAATAGGAAAGCGGTAGCATTTAGAGTCAGGGTCATAAGTTGTACAGTGAGCCTCCTGCTTCCACGCAACCTTAGCTGATACCTCGAGGAGAGAGGACACAAGACCCCGGAAAGGAGACCGACTTACAGGGCCACCTCCTCACATCATCTGCCCTTTGTAAGGCTTCCAGCCAATTTAATTATGACCCTTGCTGCAAGTCTCAGGAGGGAAGCCACAAACCAAATGGAGGGGGAACGAACTGACAGCACTTTTAGAGTCAAGACCACTCCTAAAAACTCTCCACAAAAATAAAAGAAGTGGTAACGAAAAAGAAGTTGGGGTCAATGTGCCCTTGTTGCAAGTAATCCGTGCTCCAGCGTGTCCTGTAATGTTGTTTAGATTCCCAGACGTGACTGTAACCAGAAACAGCCATGAACCTTCCTCCCTGAAGTCATGACATATCTCCTGATGTTCCAGAGATATCGGGTGGGGTGAAAGATGGGAAAATAGAATACAAAAATCCACCCCCTAGATCATTTGTTTTTCCACAAGTATGTTAAGTACACAAAATAGGAAGTTCTTCAAGAAAATGAATCCTTGTCTCTCTACGCTGAATGCAAAAACACAAAATGAGTTTTTGCTGAAACGAGACACATACTGTCACTCACCCATAACTTAGTTTGATTTAAGTTATACTCATAAAAGTAGCATGGCTGTTTAGTTCCAAGAATCACGTTTCAGTCTTGGGATGTTTTCTTCCATGGACTGACCCACCTTCTTGCATCTTGAGAAGTAAATATAGAATTACTGTGCTGTCGGGAAATATATTTAGAAAATATTTCTCAGAATGCCTCAGTAACAATACAGGAGCTGAAATGTCAACCATTTACAACAGCTCAGAAAATAACCTTTGGCATCTGGTCGGTAGAATCCACAACAGAGAAACAGCAGTGGAGAAATGTTGTTAATTACTAAAAAAGCAAGCAGAGCCCAGACTGGACCAAGACTACCTACTCCACTCCAAGGGAAATAGTTGACGATAACAGACTTCAAGGCAAAAAAGCATCCACTGTAACTGAAAGAGTCAGAACTGACAACTCCCTGCTTTTCTCAATCCTCAGCTCTTTTTCAGGAAGACGGTGCCTTGACAGAAGGCAGTCATTTCTGGCATCAGCTATGAATGAACCAGCTCGTTATCAGCAATTTTACAACTTCCTGTGCTTAGGAACAAAGTGTCCCAAAAAAGAATTACTGCGCTTGTTCTCTCTCCTCAAAACTGCCACACAGGCTTATCCAGCACAACAAAAAATATACGTTAGCAGCTTTATTTTGGACAGAAACAATTTAGGTGGCAGTATGGACAAGAACAACAACAGCAGAGGTGGAAACAGCCCCCAGTCCAAAAAGGGGCACGAGGAGCACCCTTCTCACCTGCTGAGTGCATCGTCAGCAGAGCCACAGGGGCCTGATGTCAGACCAGTCCCACAGCAACCAAACTCCGAGGGCTTCAATACAAGTAGGAAACAAAGGTAACAGCAGATACTCACACCATTTCTAAACTTGGGCAGGATTACTTCCTGGGAGCCACTACATTAATCGTGTGTAAACCAAAACATCCAAGTGGAATCTCAGCCTGGTCTTGGGAGCAGGGCATGAGTGTAGGAGACCACAGGAGATGGACAATGCTCAGTGCTGAAGCTCATCTCTGTAAGCATGACTCGGTCTACACTGCTCAGGTTTTACTGTAAGCAAGACAAAAATATCCAGCTATTCAGTGACCTGTGAATATTTAAACAGGAGAAAAGCCTTCATACACAAAACGCCTGCTCTGCTAGGAACTGCAACAAGCTTCCCACCCAAGGCAGATATTTCACCCTTGAAAGCGGTGAGCCCACCTCACCTACATCCGACAAGTCTTCATCTTTGTCTTTGTATACATCTCCCATGAAGTTCACATAAGGAAGATTCCCTGAACTGGAGTCAATGCAAAGGTACGGTTAATAAGCTTCTTTTTATGGTCCTCGTTATTAGTTCAAGGTATCAGTTATCATTATAAGATGCCCATCTTAGTATCGAGAGGAAAGTGCAGAAACAGGAGAAGAGAGATAGCTAAGGATATGATGCTGCAGGAGTCCTGTATTAAAGCACACTATCTGAAGTCAGACCTGGCTGGTAGAGACCAACTGGTCTCAAAATCCTCACAGCTAATCACTTTTACCAAGGCTATTTTACAACTAGTAGGACTGATGAACAGATGGCTGAAGTGCAATGCAGCAGACCTGCAGTCAAGCAAGTCACAGTAGTTTTTGGCCCCAGCGTGATCCTCTGCACATGGAGAAAGTTGTCCCTTGTTCCAGCACACTTTCATAGTGAGATGAGACTCATCTCGAAGGAGCAAACCAGCCATTTTTGTTTAAACTCAGGAATCCCTTAAAAATCCAAATCCATGTTTTCTTCATAAAAAAAAGCCCTCTGTTGGGTTCAGCAACAGCACATATAGAGAGCTCGCAGAAGTCAGCCCAAAAACAGAGGGAAGGGAGCAGAAATTACATTTGCAGAGCAGGAAGCAGACGCTTCTGGCAATGGTTCTGCTCAGCCACCAGAGTGCCTCGAGGAGGATTATGCAAGAAATAAACTCTCAGTTTAAAGTATGTAAACTGATAAAACAGCCTTGCTTTGATGCTTGCTCTGCAAGAAGCATTTCAGCTGAATCAATAACACAGCATTGTTCTTTCACTGCAGCGTCTGCAGAAATATTTTCACATTTCAGCTGTAGTGTTTATTCCAGAAAGTGCAAAGTTTGTGGTGCTTACATTCTGGAGATGCAATCTGTGACAGTACATTGCTGTAACCACTCCGACTTTGTCATGGGATGGATGATATAGGATTTAGCCTTCTGTAATGAACAGCATGCCAGATTTATGTGCATATTGTATTTCTCCAGTAGGAATGCCTGACTTTTTACAGAAACCACAGAGAGATCCAGGTGGAGAAGTATTCAGGATACAACCACCACCTACTGCAGATTACATCAGAAAGGGAAGCAGCAGCTGAGCTGAATATACAGAGAAAGAGTCAGGTTTAGTTTATGGCCTTTTCAGAGCATCTAAAAAACCCAATCATCCATTTTAAACAGTCCTAGTGCATCACTGGTAGCTTTTCCATGCCAAAGTTTTTATCTTTGGCAAAATGAAACCAACAGAGAGCATAGAGGTGTGGATGAGTAACAAAACAGGGAGGATACGCAAGCAGAAGACATGCTGAATTTTTGACTGCTCTGGGTTTTCAGCAGACCTAGTTTCTGTCAAAGGTCATCTTGCATTTAGCACTTCTAAATGCAAGCAAGTCCTTTGCTGGGTTCCAGGGACAGTACATCAGTACTTATGCAGGAGGCAGGGCAAACAAAAGTCCATATAGTCTTTATAATAGGGGTTTTAATTAAAAAAAAATCAACAGTTTTATTTAAGCGTTAAGGAAAAGGGATCTCAAAACCTCTATCGCAGTTAGTACTTGGATTTATTCATTCATTCTCAAAAGGGCTGTTGCTGATTGCCACAGTGTATATCCAGACAAAAAATACCTCACTTGCTTTTCCTGTGAGCCTTCTGTGTTTTTCCTTTTCTGCCTCACTGCTCTATCACTCTTCTTCTTCACGCTCCTTTTGCTGGAGGCTGCAAGATCCCTTTCTCATGTGGCACTTCTACACCGAGCTGACAGTATCCTATAAACTATGAACCAGCCTCACTGCACCAGCAGCTTAGCTGTGGCAGCACAGGCTGCAGCATCTGCGCATATTAGCACAGCCAGGTCCTACTGCCATATCCTCAGTGATCTCAGTCCTGAGGATTGCTCATTCAACCAGATCCCTATGAAACAGTCACATTTTCCATAGCACCATAGCAAAGGCTTTTATTTTTTAAAGCCTTAAGAGGTGCAAATATCTGGATGGCTCCTAAAACTAGATCGAGCTACTGGATGAGAGGTAGCTAGCATCTTCAGGTGCTCTCAGCCTACCACGTTAGCCATTTAATTCTCCATATTTGAAATATTTTTGCAATGGTTTCTGTGCCAATGGAGCTGATGTGATTCATCAAGCAGCAGATGTCAGCTGAGGATAAACCTGCTTCAAGGACTAAGGGCAGTAGCAGCACTAGCAGAGTTCTCTTAGTGCAAGCCTTTATTTCCTTGTATCAAAACAAAGCCATGACAGGGTGCACAGCATCCCCATTTTGACTTTTGTAGAGATTCTCCACACTACATATGCTTAAAAAAAGTAATTTGAAAGAAAAAGATTGAAGTGTGCCACTGTGACATTGTCTAACACTCCACTTGGGGAGCAGTGTGTGAAAGAAGTTTTAGCTGCATCATATTTCAATTGTTTCCATTTAAAGTTGTCTGTAACTTTCAGCTGGGAAAAAAATGAAGAAAATTTCGGAAGTGCTGATTTCTACGCTAATATGCAGAGCCAAAGTTTAGCTCGCTCTTTTTTTTTTTCCCCCTCCTCCTTACTCCATTATCATCAGTGCTCCAGACAGATTGAGTGAGCAACACAATGCTGCAGGAATGAAATGGGGGGAGGAAGAGAGAGAGGCTGCCAACAGTATAGGCAAGAAATTTTCCCATTTCTCTCTAAGTCCTAGGGTTCTTTGAAAGCTTTCCTTCTTTTGAAGATAGCATCCCAGTTCCCTGCTTCATTCATTACCTTCATTTCCAAACACCTTGTTTTTAATTTTAATCTGAGAATCTAATGGGAAAATGAGCACTACTCTTCAATGTCTGTTTTTAAATTCTTTTGTTGGATCATTCTCTTCACTATTCTCTTTCACCTTCTTCCCTGAAATCTATTTTCTTCCTCCTTTCTGCAACTTGTTTTTGCATTATTTCTCTTTCTGTATTTTCATTATTTGATTTATTCTCTCTCCCCCCATAGTTTTGAGCTTTACATTTTGTAAGCCAACAGTTATAAACTCTCCTTGCTGCTGCCAATACATGCTTCAAGAACACACACTCTCTTCCTTTCTTTGTGTTGGTAGGAAAGAACTGCTGTCAATGCTGACTCCATTTATTTACTCTACAACATGACCTTTCTGATCCCAGATGAATTGTTTAGGATGGCTTTCCATGGTGAGAGGTAGTACCTTCTCCCTGTTCCATTTTGACCTCTTTGCCTTTCATCTCTCTCTGCTCCAGCTTATGGAAACAAGTCACAGCATCATGTGAACTGTCGGAACAAGAGGCACAACTCAGCAGTCTGATGCTGCTCAATAAGTGCAGAGTCATAGGCTCTCTCCAAAGAGATTTGCCAATTTTTATTACATAGGAATAGGGTAAGTCAACCCATATGACCTCAGCAAGCCATCAGAAAGTACATGTTCAAACTGGAACAGGGTCATTGAATCATGAGAGGGACTTTTTTCCCCTCAGTGAAGCAAGGGTCAGCTCCTTTGGGGTGGATGTAACTCAAGTACTGCCAAGACATCCATGGGAATTGCATCAGTTGGGAGGGTATACAGCGCTTGTAACAGATGACAAAAGCACTTGGGAACAGACTTTGAACATCAGTTTTGCATTGCCCTTTTGGGTTCAAATCATTCAGTTGCCGCTTCATATTTTGTGTAATTTTTCCAATGGTTTGTCAGTGCATTTGCTGCTGCTGTTAAATAATATTACTTTGGAGGTCAGCTAGATTGCTCGTTTTCTGATGCAACTCATATTTCAGTTTGCCTCTCCACTTCAGTTAGAGATAAGGGTCCACTGCACTGACCACTGTACTCAAACCAGTAAAAAGTCTATCCCAGCTGTAAAGGGTTTGCAGCCTGCAGAGGTAATATGGGGAACACAAAGTGGTTATGTCCCATGCATATACAAAGCACTCTTCCCTCTTTTGATGCACTGCCTTCCTACAGGACCTGCGAGCTCCTCTCGTCCAAGGATCCACAACAGGTAGCTTCCCAAGAAGCAGGTCACTGTAGTACATACATGGGGTCCCACATCAACTGCACTAGTTCCCTACAGTTCGTCTTTGTATTGCATTGCAGGTCAACTCCAGAACTCACATTTAAGGTGAGAAATAGGGAACCTAAACCACCACCACACACCCTCAAATACCTGCACCAGTAAAGCTACAAGCAGCTGTTCACAAGTAGGTGAAGGAAGTGGGTTTGAGCTGTACTTCTGTTACACAAGAGGTACAGGTACTTAAAAACCAGGTCAACTTATACTAGAACACACTGTAAAGTAAAATCACTCCCTCTATAGCTCTGACAAGATTATCACACTGTCACTCCTGCATGCACAATTTGAATGCAGCAGTCTTGCAGGAGAGAGGAAGAGTCGGTGCACTTGGCCATTCAACTCATCCCCACCGTAGCAGACATGGGCAAGAGGAAGAAGTGGCATCCTGCCTTGTACAGCTGCCTCCTGACATTTGCAGGAGTTTCCTCTGCTATTGCTACATCGCTGGAAGTAGCAGAAGAAATACATTACCCTTTGCTGAAAGTTCTTCAGCAGCCTGCCCCTATTTTGATTGGCACAGACCTTGAGAGGACTCTGGGAATTTGGAAGCTCAAGAGAATTTGCTTCTTACACATTGCTGGCACAGCCAATACAGTCTTCCAAGTCCCGTAGCAACCCCTCCTTCCCACATAATCTGTTTTCCCAAACATTTAGCCATCTCAAGGCCCTACTTGGACCTCTGTGAATGTTTATCGCACTGTTACGTCACTCCTTCGTGGTGCTGCCCAAGTGCTCGCCTAACGTCTGACTCCTGAAAAAGCACGGCTGTTTATAAAAGCTTTGAATGATGCACGCAGTGATGAGACACATTGGATTCAGCACACTGTGTCCAAAGCTTTACTATTAAAAATAGCCTGGACTGCATCACTGCATTTGTTCTGATCTAGAGAATTCATGTGTTCTCTCTGGTGCCACTAGTAAATAATTGACTGTTTAATATAATGAATGTCAGAATAATTTAATGTTTAATCTGCCTAGAGTTTCTGTTGTAGTTTTTAACTCTTTGCTGCCTCGAGCCAGCCTCTCCTTTATAACAGACTACCAACAGAAGAGATGGAGGGGAACAGAATAGTGACTTCTGGTCATCTTTCTGGGTCTCTACATGTTCAGCACTGACGTGCTCCCATGATGATTTAAAGCCACATAACAGCTTCAGTGATGCTTCAGACTGGCACATCCATATCTTCTCCCACCCCCAAGGATCCTCAGAGACCCCCAGTTGGGGACAACCCACCAACTCTTGCTTCTCTCACCATAAGGCTTTTTACTTTGGTCTGCCACATTTCCAGGAATTTCTCATTGGCAGGCTTCCCTTCCTCAAGATCTGCAGTGAAACAACCAATTTTTCTTTATAAACTATTTAGCTAGTTTTTCACAGCTCTCCTGAGGACTTTCCACTGAATAATTAAAACCAAAAGAACAACAACAACAAAAAAAGAAAAACCCTTTTCTGTGAATCTTCCCATGCTGAAAATACTCACTGCAAATCTTGTTCTCTCCTTCCTTTTGCTCCATTTTAAGTTACCCTCCAAAAATATCCTTTTCTACCTTCTTGTCTGAAAGGCCTCCCCTTCTCCTGGCCCTCTTTAATCTTCCTGTACCTCTTGGGGGGTTGGTGGGGTGAGGAGGGAGGTGGCTGCGATGCTTTCAGGAAACTCTGTGCTCTTGCCGTTTCTAGAGTTTTTACAATTGAAGCAAACTCATCATCTAAAGCTGATGGGAATCCTGCTGCAAAGTTCATAATCATGTTATTGCTACTAGGTTACACCAGTAGCTACATGAAAAGGATTGATCCCAAACACCCATTTTGAATTCATGCGCTATATCAACTTACTTTAGGGTTTACGTGAGATTTAAAACGATCTAATCTCACTTACAGCTGACTAAGAAATATCCTAGAAGAGGTTTCTAAAAGGCCCCACAGTTATTTTCTCCCTGTGTCTCACATCATCCTCTAAGAAAACCTCATTAGCTGTTGCAGCTGAACAGTAGCAATTTTTTTTTTTAGATTTTTATATTCTACCTGTGCTCCAATAATTTCCCATTATGTTATCTATCTTCCCAGTTTGACCCATCCTTCCAGAGAGATCAAGGGGAGAGAAATCCACACAAAACAAAAAACCAGTTGATTTCACAAGCGTTGTGCCAGAGTTCAGAGATACCAGGACTGTTAGACACGTTAGATAGTACTAAGATATCAGCCCTGTCTGGAAACTGAACTCTTGCAACCCCAAAACAGAGATCACATCCATTTTCTCCTTTTGCAAGGTGTCATTCAAAATAAACCACTGTATATATCACAAAGATACTCAGGAAGCCTCAGCCATGAACACACAACAGGCAGAGGTGCTGATGGAGCAAACCCTGGGAGGCCAAGGAGCTGACACAAAGCTGAAGACAGTAAGGCTTTCATGGTAACACTGCAGTATCTTCATACTGCAAGAAGAAAAGAGCAAACACACTCCTTCCTCCTCTTCAGGAACACCATGCCACATTTGTGTGGTATTTGTTTGTTTTTCCAGACCATATGGAATTCCGTTCCTTATTTATGTATTTCGGATGAATCTGTTAGCAATAGCTGTTCAATAGCTACAGTCCTAAGACAGCAGCCACATAATTTCATTTCCAGGTTTGTAGAAAACCAGCACAGATGTAGAAAGAGCACATTTCAGTATTTATGAAGTGCTGCCTTTACATAAAGAGTGAGAACCTGGTTATCATCATAACTGTTCATTAAATCCAAAACACTGTTACAGGTGAACAACAATTAATCCAGAACAGTAAGGTTTTAAAAAACCTAACATTTGTAGGGCCAGGCCCATGTCCCTGCACACTAACCTTAAACACACCAGTCACTGGAAGTGCTTGAAGATTTACCAGTTTCAGGATTACCCTTGAACAGCACAGCGAGCACAAGTCCTAGAGAGCTGCTGGAAATACACAGGTCATTAACAACATGCAGCACATTGGTGTGGTGAACCATCACTCTGCAAGTCATCACAGAGTACGGCACAAGAAACCTCATTCCTGCATCCCTCAAAGAGGTTCACACAGCTGGTGTAAAACAGAGCTATCGCACCTCCCTTGTTATCAACATTAATAATTCTTCAAGGAGAAATGAACGTTTATCCCCTCAGTAGTTCTGTATGAAGACATATGTTTAGACCAAGTTACAATAGACTTCATTGGACAATGTTTTGGACAGAGACAAAAAAAGATGTGTGTTATGGACAAGCTAATAGCAAACTCACATCATGGGTTGTTTATTTCCTCTCTCTCCGAGAGATCTTCCATCTTTTTCTGATGGAAGATGGAATAACAATACCATTGCCTCTGGTATTGGTATCCCACATTCAAATGAACTTGGACCTTGGACTGACCTAGCAGAGCCACTGCTGTATCCTTAATGTTCTTATTCCCTTTCTAAACCTAACTTTTCCTCTCCACCAACCCTCCTACAGCCTTTCCATGAAAAATTCTTCAGAAAAAGCAAACTGCAATTTTCTGACCTTCAGCACCTATCAGGACTGCATTTGGTGCAGGAGGTGAGGTGACCTGTGAAAGATATCCTCAAGAACAACTTTAGGCTCCCTGGGACTGGCAGAGTTGGTCTTGTAATGTTCAAACCCACAACAGCAGGAGATGCCTGCGAAGTGTCAGCCTTCCTTCTGGCTCAGGGCTCTGAGGCAGGGGAAATGAAGTTTGGTGAAAAGCTGTGATTTATAAACATATTCTCTAATTAACCTTGAGTTCTACACATCAAAGCACAGCCAGCTATTTGCATTGCAGGTTATAAGGCATCCCTTACATCTCAGAGCAAGGAGAGAAAACCCACATTGACCGAGACAGATCTGCCAATCCAGGACAGCACCCAGATTTTCTGCTCCAAAGTTAAGTCTAATCTTATGCTGTCTTATGCTTTTTTATGCTTTCTTATGCTTATTTCAAACTCCTGGGGCAATTTTGTGATGCAGTATCCCATCTCCTGCACGCTATACATTTTGTTTCTGAACTGAATGAGGAGCATCAGTGCAAATAAACCCCCAATATCTGCATCTCCTGTTCCTCCACCCACTTCCTCTCTAGCTTTGCCAGCAGGACCAGTATTACATGTCCTTCAGAATGCCCCATCATCTCGCCCTGTCTAAATGACCAAGGAGTACTCACACACCTTTCTGCATCCTGGCAGGCAAAACATTATGGTACAGGTATAGCAAGGAAAAGAAACAGATCCAGAGGGGTTCATTAGCAGGGCTGTAACCACACTTAGCACTCTCAGACAAGTCTTCTAGCCCAGGTTTTTCTGATATTTTAGAGATTCTGATCCACCTTCATAAGACAAAAGGAAGATAAAGTCTTAGAGCTGTTTCTCTCAAGGGAATGAAGGAAGGTGTGGAAGTAGCACACCACCTTGAGATACGATGTAGCAGAGCCAAATGCCTGCTGGGAAACACATACTCTAGTCCAGCTGATGGACTCTGCAGTTTATGTCATTGTGAGCGCAGAGGCAAAAGTCATATTTGCAGACATTTTAATTTGGTAAATACACTGTTTTGTGACCAACTTTTTCAGTACAGTAATTAGATGGAGATTTTCAGAAAAGCCCAGGTCCCGCGAGTATTTATCTAGTGGCTACTTCGTGCCTGTGAAAACTTCGTATCTCTCCTTAGTGTCTGCACAGCACCATTTTGCATTAGGTTCCTAAATAGGAGCAATTACCGTTGCTTTGGCAGTAATACAGCTCTTACATAAAGCTAGGGCTGCTTTGTCTCCTCACTCCAGTTTCCTCCCATGGAGCTATTTCTTTAATACTAGTCTCTGTGCAATGCTTCCAGAACTTGTGCTGCTATAAAAGCCTTACTTCAAACCACCTGACTCTTATTTCCCTCTCCCTAAACCTAAAAAAATTACTTTATGATATCTGGGGCTTATAATAGATGGGATACATGCCAGGGGGAACAATAGGAGGAAATGAAAGATGAAATTATTAGCCGGGAGTTAAATAGGAGATGAAATTACTCTGAAGTGTTTTGGATATAAGAGGACCTTTATTTTTGGAAAAAGCAGGAAGATTCTCATAACTGATTCTGGGTGGGGAAAAACTCTTGCAGATAAAGAGACAATTGCTATCCTTTTCTAATCCTTGCTGTTCCACCCCAACATATTTTAAGGATCATTTCTATTCTTGCACATCCACTACATTGTCGTCGTCCCCCCCGCCCCCCTTGCCTATGATTCAACAGGGTCTGTAATAAAAATGCTAGTTAGCAGCAGGACAGGCAAAACCATATTCCATAAGACAAGAAAAGACACAGTTTTTGGAACATGACCCAAAACTGGCAGCCACAAACTTCCCTGATTTAATCCCAGACCAGGCTTGTACACAATTCAAGCTGGTCTAGCACTAGGATACAAAGTAGGGGCTGTAGAGCCAGCAGGCTTCACTCACCATCCTGCCAAGAAGACAATGCTGGCAGTGCTGAGCGTGTCCTGTCCTCCTCTACAGGTCAGCTTCCTCAGACTGAGGGAACTACAGACAATTCCTTTCTTTCTTCTTCCATTTAAAGCCTACTTATCAGGCTGGAGAACACATGTGGTCATTAGGCACTCATCAGAACCTCCTGTGGCCCCCTTTCTTATCAGCACCTTGTGCAACTGATGGGTTTGGAAGATGAATCAACTCAAGCAGCTTGTCTTCAGCTGAGGAGCCCAGTTGACTTGGACTGCAAATACACACATTTTCAGAACAAACTGAGACAGAAACCACAAGAATCTGCCCATTAGGTTACATGCACCGGAGGTAGGAGAACTACCCCAAAAGCCTTCACAGGTGTTCAGTGTAAACAGCTGCCCCAAAAGCTTTCACAGGTGTTAGTGTGAGCATCTGCAATGGAGCTGTGTTTAGAAGGAGCTTGAACCATGCTTATAGCAGTAAAATGCTTTCTGAGGTGCAGTGAGCTGATATGCTGGGGTGAGAGTCCCCCAACACCACAGCAGAAATACCCGGGATCTTCTTTTGCCCACGATTTTCACTGGGGATGCTTTTTTCCGCCCACCTTTCCTTCTTCAGCTACAGCTTTGCGAACATACCTATTCTGAGCCCTAGATCAGACAGACCTTAAGTCCTGGGGAAAAAAAAGATAGTAAGACCCCAAAACCAGAATTCCTTAAAATCAGGTTCCCTGCACCGTGTTGTGGCCCACGGCGCTCTCTCCTGTCCCACCAAGCCCACCACAACCCAGCGCTGCAAGCCTCACCCTCCGACAGCGCACCGCAGTGCTCGCCCTACAGAGCAGCCCGAACAAAACCGGGTAGGGAGGGGAGAGAAGAAACACGACCAGGAGGCAGAATTAGGCAACTTGGGCCCTTTTTGGTCAGGTTGGAGTTCATTAAAAAATGAACCCAAGTTTAGGTGAAAAATTAGGATTTCCTTGAGTTGAAACTTCAGGCCAGGATGCACTATTTCTAAATGAGTCAGCAGATCAACTATTTTACTTTCTGTGCCATTTTTCACACTATGCTATTGATTTTGTTTGGGCATTGCAGATTTTTTTGTACACTGAATTTTTAAGGCTGTTTTTCCCCCTTCCTCATTAATGATGTTACCTACAGTTGAACTATAGCACCAGTTGCACTGAAGTTTCCCTAGAACAAGTGGTGGTCAGGGTGACCTTCATTTGACACAGAAACTAACATTCATTTCCCTTACAACCTGCTATAAAAATAATAAAATATGGCTATTACTATTAATCTTCTCGGCATGATTGCTGAATGATGAAGGCTATTAATAAAAAGTTGAGGTTATTGTTCTTTTGCTGAAAGGCAGAATTCCAAGAAAATGTATATTATTCACTATTTGAAAGTTAAATATTATCCCAAATAGAAATTTTTATCCATGCTGAGAGATGGGAATTGAGGATAACAAGGCATGCTCCATTACTGAGTAGTAGGTGTAGAGCCACTACATTAAAGGTGACTCTGCCGTGCTGAGACACTTAGCACCGGCCCTGCCCCTTCTATGAGCTTATGAATCATAATAACTTTTCAGTATCCACCTTATATTCTTCTGGGCAGACTTTGTATTGCCCTGGCAATGTCTGCTTTACGTACCATAGTGATGGATCTATTAACTGTTCGGTGCCTTTACATTTTCTGCTGGGTGCTGTTGGTAGCAAGCAGAACCTCTGGGTATTGTCTGGCTTTTGGTGCCTTTGTAAAGTCACGCTCTGAGCCCAGTTCCCCTTCACAGCCAGAGGATGAATCTGTTTTACAAAATTTCCATGTAGTATATCCTCAATGGGCTTTTGACCTAATGTTATGCAAATCTTTGCTCCCCTAGAGAAGAATTGGAGAAAATAAGCTGAAAAATATTCTAGACAGGAATGTTACGTGTAAAAAATATATTAGACTCATTTAAGAGAGAGTATTAAGGATGAATTTGAAATAGAGCATTATTTCGCATTAGATAAATAGACCATCTCTGATGCATATTTAATTTATCTGTTGATGTTGGCAAGTGTGTATTCTTGTATTTCTGAGCATTGCTCCTGGTTGTATCACAGACACAGCTTTAGCTCGATCAATGTCTGTGAAGAATAAGTCCTCATTCATTAATTGTTAATAAATACAGGAGAAAAACTGGATAAACACTCAATGATTGGGCCAATGCTCAACGCAGTAGCCATCAGAACACTGTCACTTCCAATCTACTTGAAAATACACACAGCGCTCAGTTCGGTCAGACACCACAAGGGAGAACTTCAGCTAAAATGGAGTAAAACTATATGCCGGCAATGTTTATTTTTCCAGATTTTGCATGTCCTTCATCTACTCAGTAAAATCGCAAATGGTGTCTGATCTCCCCAGGTTTCTTTTTGCTGTTTGTGGTCCTCTCTGCATTTCTGCTGGCATAAATTACATGCTGCTCTGCTGAGCGCCGTCACGGGAGGGGTGTGAGAGCGGTCCTTCAGCCCAGCATCATTGTCTGTTGCGTTTGGTAGACAAAGCCACAAGATACATGGGGCCTGAAATCTGATGCTGTCTGCAGGAGCAGGAAGACTCAACCATATGCAATATCTATGCACAATAAAACCTGAAAATCCATACCAGTCACATTTCCTCACATCAGCCTCAGCCACGTCCCAGATTTATAAGCCACTTCTAAGTGATTTCATTCACAGGAATGCATCCTGGCTAACACTGCCTTCACATGCAGCATGCTGCTTTTGATTTAATCTTGATTAATTATTTTTGTCCAGCCATTCAAAGTCCACTCATCGGGGACACTGATTTATGGTGCAGGGCATGAAATAGCCAGGTTCTATTAGAAAGATTTGCAGTTACAAGACTGAAGCATTATTTATTGGGGTTTCACTAGTAATTGGCAACTTTTCCCCAAGCACCTGTGAGTGGGCAAGTGGATTCTGTTATGCATTTTCTGTGATGGTTACTTCTTTTCTTTACTTGTCTGTTCTCACCAGCCTTGAGAGAATAACAGTAGTTACGGTATCTACATACATTTAAATAATTTAAATAAGACCTAAACACTCCCAGCAGTAAATGGAGGGGATGTAAGACAGGCAGGAGTTTCCAGCACTGAGCACACCTAATAACTGGATCTCGGCAAAAAGACGCAGGGCTTATTGACTTTTAATTTAATCACTTAAATGACCAGAAATAGAAGTGTTGAACACTGACTTTTGTATCTCGCAAATCATAGAATCATAGAATCATAGAATCATAGAGTCATTAAGGTTGGAAAAGACCTCTAAGACCATCAAGTCCAACCACCAACTAACACCACCATGACTCCTAAACCAGGCCCTGGAGTGCCACGTCTACACCTTTTTTGAACGCCTCCAGGGTTGACGACTCCACCACCTCTCTGGGCAGCCTGTTCCAATGCCTAACCACTCTTTTTGTAAAGACATTCTTCCTGATGTCCAATCTAAACCTCCCCTGACGCAACTTGAGGCCATTTCCTCTTGTCCTATCACTAGTTTCTTGGGAGAAGAGTCCAACCCTCTTTTTTCTTTTTTTTTTCTTTTTATTTTATTTTTTTTTTAATCCAGCCCGCCCCCCCCCGCCGCACGCTCGCGCTCCCTCAGCGCCGCCAACCGCCGCTGCGCGCGCACCTGCCCTCGCTGAAATCAGCTGAAAACTTTCCAGATACACTCGAGCTTTCATGCCAAGTTAAAAAATGCTGCTCCCAAAGTTTCACAACCCGTATTTTTGTGGGAGTTAAAAATATACATATATTTGGACAAACACTGCCTCTCCTCCTCCCCTGCAGAACCGAGGCTGCTTGTTTGCCTGTGGCGAGAGGGGAGGCAGGGGCAGTCCTGGGACACAATGCTGCGGAGCAGCCCCTGCTCCGCTCCTCGCTCCACACATCCATGCCTGGACCAGGCTTTACTGCTCTGCTTCCCCCTTCTCCTCTCTCCTTTAAAAACCAGCTTGTGGCATCTGATTTTTCTCTCTGATTCTGCTGGGGTGTAAATGCTCTGAGAGAAAGGGCCCTGGTTGTTTTTCAGATGAAGTTATTAAACGACGGGAAGGACTGTGTGTACACGTGAGAGGCAGTGGAGGGCCCGATGGGAGACAGGCTCAGGAGGTCAAGGAACTCTCTGAAACTCAAACAGTTCGGGAGGGCTCCTAACAGACGCCACGCAGACGAGGTTTAAGTCTTTCTTCTGTGCCGTGACACTGCTCTTCGCTGAGAGCCAGGAAGTTAGAGACACTGTCCTTGGTTTATTGCCTCCATTGAAATGTAGGATTTCTGATCCAAATTGAGAAGTGTTTAGATATTGAAATGAATTCAGTCTAACTTGCATAAACTTGGTCAGGAAATGGTCCGTTTCTGGCTTACAGTACTGATGACTAAATTTAGGTTGCGAAGCCACGCTGCTGTTTCAGCAGCCCATCTCTTACCCCATATAGAGCAGCAGCTGCCCTGGTCCGATGGCTCTGGACAGAGTCACGCACCCATGAGGCCTTCACTTCCCTCTCCAATACAAAGCCCTTTGCATCATGTGCAATGAGAAAGCTCTGGTCAGTGAGAAATGCTAGTTTGTCCTCTGCACCTTGCCCTGAGGTCCCATCATTTTTCACAGTCTAAACAGGACTGGCCTCTTTCAGTGTGTACGCAGGAGCCCAGTGAGTAACACATAGGAAATGAGGGGAAGGATGCTGGCAATTCTGTGGCATCTTTTGTAATAGATGGGGTCTTAACCCCAGTGTCCTGGATAAACTCCAGTTCTGGTAATTGCATTCTGCATAGTTAAAATCCCCCTGCAGTTTCAAATGAATCCATTATTCTTCACTTCCTTTCCTAAATTGCTGTGCAGCTTTGCTTTGTGCTGCTGAAGAGTTGCTTTGTTTCACCTGAGGGATGATGGCATTTCGTGGCTGTATGAAATGGGCCTGAGTGCACAGTTTGTACAACAGTCACTGAAACACTTTAGGATTATTCATAATTAAGTATCCGCTCCCTGCAAATGAATGGGTTTATAACGCTGGGTGAAGTAGTACAACACAAAGCACCGCTTCTCTCTGTGCTTGAAAGTCGGTAATATAAAACTTATATGGGCAGTAAAAGACAGAAGTTTTCTAAAATTCCCCTTACCCAGCTAAGCATGCAAGCTTTAAGTGACTGTCTCAGTCTTTACTTTCCCGTATTGTTATTGATTAATTGCTCTACTTCAATTTCCTTGTTCTAAATGGAAACATTACAATCGTAACTCCAATCTCTGGCCACGATGCAAACTGATTTTAAATCTTTAAATCGTGTCAGTGGGAGGAGGTGACGGGGGGTGGAAGGAAAGCTTTTTATTTTTATTATTAATTTTCATGTGTTCCAGGACTTACTAATTTCACCCAGATGTAGAGAAACCACAAGGTATTTCTGCTGCAGACAAACCCGGGAGATGCTTCAGCATCATAAACTTGCTCCGGCATGATTTCGTCCCAGCAATGTGTCCTGGTAAGAAACATGAGGATATTCGACAAACATCAAAACATGCCAGTCTTGCTGGAGCTGAGCCAGTGACCTTTTTCAGCTCCAGCTGCTTTAGTTATAACTTTGTTCCCCTTCAAGATTTGGGCTTGTCCTTATTGTACTCATTGCCGGTGGCCTTGCAAGAATGTCACAGGCGTCTTCTGAATTTCCAGCCTGTCCTGGAAGGAGATAGTACCACCTAGCAGCCCTGTGTCCCACGTGAGAGATACGCTTTCTAGGAGCCTTAGCAGGGGAGAAAATAGGCAAGACTCCCACCCTTGGAAACATTATTCTTTAGCTAATACTATTCCTTTGACCCGAGGCTATTATCCACAAAGTAGAAGGTCAATATAATGGTGTAAGTAGACTCCTTATGCCCTTTCCTTCTCTGCAGGGTAGGTCACAATCTGCTCCTCGATTGCTCCAGCATTGTTTTGATGAAGGCTAAGAATGAAATCAATAGAAAAGAGTACAGAAAATTATGTATGATGTGGCATCTCGGAAAAAAAAATGCTTAATCTGAAACAGAAAAATGCCGGCTTAGGAGCTACATATGCATCTCATTTAGAAAAAAAATCTATACTGTTATTAAAGTAGCCACAATGAGAGTATTAGCTACAAATTAGGTATGTGTACTGGGAAGCAAGCTTTGTGTACTCTATGGGAGAGGGGGAGCAGCATGTCTTACACTGTGAGACAGATCAAATAAGAAGCTGAAAGATCTGAGGGCTAGACAGAGGTCAGCTCAGGACCCAACTGAGCTTCAATGGTATTTTATACATAAACAATATTTTGTACATAAACCACAGTATTTTAAGAACAGTCCTCTAGCAAATAAAATGTCAGAGACTAAATACCAAGTCTTTCCTTGAAGATTTGGAGGGGCAGGGAACCCAGAAAGACTAACAAACCACAGCCGACAGTGTGCCGCACCTTCAAATGCCAAGGAGTGCATTTATGGCACTGCTCCCTCAGAGGACTCCAGCCTCTCCGTGCAGCAACCTCATGCGATTAGAGCAGACCCCCAAAACCCAGCTATCGCGGACTGACTTCTCTCCCTGCCCAACCCATCACCTTTTTCTGCAGGCCCCGCAGCAGCTGGGGCTGTTGCAAGGATCCCCTCTCCTTCCTCCACCCCCAACCCCATGTTGCAGGGTGGGTCCTCTGGAAGAGAAAACAAGCAATGATTTGCTTCCCACATGCTCCTTTGCCATGTCATCTAAGCTTGCTCCCCTTCCTTTTTCAGGAAGGAAGTGATATTCCATCCTTAGCGTGAATACTAACAGAGGCTTTTAAAATGGCTATGAGAACTGACTGGAGTGAGCTGGAGGACTTCTCCCTCAAGCCCAGATACCGGCCTGGTTTTGAAATGGGAAATTTTCACAGGCAGCGCTTCAGGGATTTTGAAAGTTTTCCAATTTTTTTTTTTTAAAACAAAACCGGGAAATGAGTAGTGTATTTTTTTCCATGTTCCTCCCTGCCCTTTTTGCTTTTTTTCAGTGAGAAAAGTTAAAAGGGAAAAAAAAAAAAAAAAAAAAAAGAGAGAAAGGGAAACAGGAAGCATAAATGAGAAATTATTCTAAAATGGATTATTTTGATTAAAAGTCCTGTCAGAGCTTTGATACAAGAATGCCCTTTTACCAACAGTGTGGTGGGGAAAGGACCGTGGAGGACAAATTAGAGGAATATTGCCTCTGCCTCCCAGCCGAGTTAATTCTGTTAGTTAACTATCGTGAGAGCGGTGTTTACATAACCACCCTCGGTGGGAATCACATACACAGCGCTGCTCCAGCTTCCCAGCCAAAAAACAGGGCAGCGACAGCTCGCAAGGACCTTGCATTTGCGCAGTGATTTCATTTGCAGGCGTAAGAGCCTTCACAAGCCTGACCACAAGACGCCTGCCCAGCTCCATCAGCCAGCTCGCTCCTCCTGGGACAGTTTGCAGGGAAAACTCCTCTGCCTCTCCTGGGGAGCCACAGTGGAGGGCTGCGGGCTGCCCTGCCACGGCGAGCTCAGAGCACCCTCTGCTGTAACCCTGCCCACGCAAGCCGGACCAGGTGCACATCTGGACACGGCCGCGGTCTGGGGACAGACGCACGGACGGCTCAGCTGAGTGCTCCGACCTCACACGGGGCATCGCCCCTACTGCTGGAGACCCACGACCAGTTGCTCCACTGGAGAGGGACTGGCTGCCAACTTGTGCTTGCATACTTTCAAGAAACTCATTGCCGTGATTTTAAGCATGGAGTATTTACTACCTAAAACTTTCCTTTTCTTGGTGGCTAACCATGTCAGCAGTGAAAATGTATCTGCTATTTAAAACATAAATGGGTCTAAGTTTAACTGTCAAACACTGGTTCTTGCTATGCCTTTAGGCACTGGATGGAATAGTACCTATAGAATATTTATTCCTCATGAAGATAGGTAAACCCTGTAATCAAAGCTAGGCTGAAATCTTTCTGATAAGCCAAACAGATTGAGCTCTGTAAATCTCATACCATAAGGCACATTTTCCCATCCTCATATCTTTACTATGGCTCTTCCCGGCATCCTTTGCAGTTTCACAAAATCCTTTCCAAGATGTGGAAGGCAGAACCACGTTTGCTATTCCAGTCTCACCATAACAGTGGAGTAGACAGAGGTTAAACCATTCACTCTCTGTTGTCCTATGTCCCTGGTCTCAGCAGAGGTACAGCTCAGCAGCACTCATAATGCTTTATTTAAATTGATTTCCTTTAAGAAGAGAATAAAATTTCCATTCAGAATATCACTAACAAAAGTTTCATCTGTTGCTTTTAAGACCCACACCTTTTATTCAGTCTCAGTGAAATAATAATCCCTGATCCTGTAAGCGAAATTGTTTTGAACCCAGATGAATTAACATAACCTTGTTTAGCAAGTATGTTTAAGAAGACATCTGGCATGCAATGTTCCCACCTCATTTTCTTTAGAGAAAATCCCATCTAAGCATATGCCTCAGGAAAGAGCGCAATAGTATGTCGTACTACATGAGACACTTCTTGTGCATTTAAAATTTTCCCTGGTGACAAGTATGAATTCTTCCTCCCTAAATAAAGAAACTTGCCTTGCAGTCACAGCAGCTGTCCACGCTATAGCCATTAATATGTTGCTGAAAAGAGGTCACTTTTGCCTTCAAAAGGAGGTTCTTCAGGAATCTCTGTTCTGCTATCACCTGGTTTCCTGGAAAAAAATGAAGATATATCCACGTTAAGAGATGTATTTACAACTGCCATTGGTTCTGTTTCAAACTGTTGGTTCCTCAACACCCTAGCCATAAAAGAGCTGTAAAAGCAACTGCTTGTGAGAAGCCCTTGCACTGTCCCACGAGCACTCATAGCTACTTATTTATGATTGAGACCGTGGAAGAAGAGCAGAGAAAATTGCATTTACACAGGCTCCTTGGAGCAATCTTTTATCCATAAGAAGTGAACATTAATTTATTGTGTAAATACAATTTAGGGTCACTCTTTAAAGGAGAGGCGATTACCCAAGGATTTGAAGTATAAGTTATTATATGCATCAAACAGACAAAACGATGTGTTCTCAGAATCAGATACAATCCATACTTTAATGCCCAAGTCAGGGATCTCAGCAAGTACAGTTTAAAAAGTAACTGAAATATCAATATATATCTTCACATTATTTTACTTGCAGTCAGACCATTATCTCAGCACGTGTCAACTGAGCCAGCCAAGAGATCTTACGTGAGTGCATTGTACAATCCATGTTGACGAAACAGTCAGCACATGCACAGCTCACGCCATGGCCAAAACAGCTCTCAAGTGGTCATTCCAGTAGTGACTGGAATTACTGCAGAAAGTGCATCCCCTAAAACTCACATAGGGAACCTTAAGTGGAGATGCAGAAATAAAATAAGGCAGCGACTAGAGGATGCATTATTTGGAATCATATTCCAAAACTGTCCCCAAAAACATGACACTTCCATGGGGTACCTTGCAGGAAGCAGAGTGGGGAGACGGTGCCTGGAGCCTGGGACCCCCAGCTCGCTCTGTCCCATCGGGTGTGGCAGCTCCAAGGATGTTGTGCTTCATGTCAAAATGTAGATGGTTGGGAGCGTAGCCCAAACAGGATACTTTTTTTTGTCTACAGAGGAAGCTGTTTGGGTGCCTTTTGTTAAAACTTGTGTACAATCAGACTAAAGAGCAAAGCTCTGAAGAAAACCTTTACTTGGTGAAAGACATCTTGTAGCTGACTCATTCCTCAAGATACACACACTTACCCGCTGCCCTGATACAAACCACTCATGCTGTATAGTGTCCAACCCACTTTGATGATAAAGCACAGTAAATAGCTGTGCAAGTAACTAAGAAAAGCCATATGTAACCCTGAGATTGCTTCCATTGCTTCACGGTGCATTCTTCCAGGATTTGCTCCCGGAGCAGTCATGGGGAGCAGTGCCCAGCTCTCATGCCTTGGTCGACTGTTATCCTCAGATGAAACGGCCTCAATGGATGATTGAGTGCTCTTCACGCTGCTCCCATGGCTATCGGGGCATTGCAGAGGGAGACATCCAGACACCTTTCTGTGACAGGTTTGGACACCAGGGCACCGTTGGAGTTACCTGGACTTTCACTATAGCTTGATCTGACCATCCAGCAATTTAGCATGGGAAGCACGAGATCTTGAACTGGGTCTTCTGGCCACCACTGCAGTACAAATACTAAGCAGTATTAAATAAGCTGCATTTCTAATGTGAGTACCATTTTTTTGAAGCGTAGTTTGTTGATGAAGACTCCATGACAGGAGAAAGATAAGATTCACTTATAAATATTTACCATCAGTTATTCTTTCTATTCTCAAGAAAGAGAATATTCTATTTACTGAGAAAATAGAGTCTCATTAGACTCTGCCCAAACCAATTATATGATGCTCATCATCTTTCAACTTTCATAGGCTCTTAACTGCTGTGGGAGAAATGGTTGTTGTTAAATAGCTATTTTTATATGACCCAGATATTATGACTGTTGAACCAGTAAAATGCACAGTATATTTGTGCCATTACTCTTAAACTTTTTATCTCCTTGGATTATAGACATGACCCTTGCAAACCATCCAGTTAGCAAGACGAATACAATTAAAGAAGAATGGATGCGCTAGCGTGTATACATATATATGCAGCATACAAAAAAATACATGCATATGCAGCTCCCTAGTGTATCCTCTTCCCTCTCAGATAACCACGGAAGATTCCAAAGGTGTGCTGCAGCTTAAAACTATAATTCTTCCCAACTGAATTGCTCCAGGCTCTAAAAATTCAGGAGTTCATTAAAAACATCATGACATCTAAAAATAGAAACTATAACATAGTTTTAAAGGCAGCAGTCTTAACTTGCCTTCTGAATTTTGGCCCTGCAGCTTTGTATGTTCAGCTTTCTTTTTGGAATCATTTAGTGCACTAAATATTTACTTCTTTCCTCTCCTCTCATGAAAGCAGAGACTCTCATGAAACACCACAGCTAAATAACCTTGAATCACCCCACCAATATCACGAGCATCAAGTCCTTCAGATCTTAAATTAGTGACTAACAAACCAGGAAGAGTCACTGGTACTTTCAAATAGGACATGCTAGAATGGAGGTTATTCATCCAAACCCTGTGAGACGTCTGTTATTGTGAGATCCTTGAAGAACAGCTGAAGAGGCCAGGCTGTTCTGAACCACAAATAACCGTTTGAAACGTTCCACTGATGGAGCCGCAAAAACACTGTTGGTTCTCCAGCCCCACAGGAACAACATACAACTCTCTTCTGAGACAGCTGAAGGTAAGAGAAGATGTTGAGTTTCCCCAAACAGACCAACAATTGATGCTATTTGGCTGATCAGGAACTGAATCTATGGAATGGTCATGCAAAAACAGGAGAAAGGGAAGCAGAAGGGAGCTAAAATAACCCAAAGACTTCACTCAGCTGGGAGGATTTGCCAGGTCCTTAAGGAAAAATCACTGCTCCAGCAGGCAAGCTTCACCTTGTCCTACCTGAACAAATGACATTCACCATCCTGGTATATCAGAGAGGATGAACTGGCAGAGAGTGTGATGAATTGCTGTAATTAAAGGAAGAAAAAGGCATCAAATTAGCTATCAAAGAGCAGGACTGGAAGATTGTACTTGGGATGAGCTGATGCACAATGTGCAGCTCCGAGACAGAGCTTCACCGCCCAATTGGGATACTGCAGGCAGTAAAACCACAGGCGATCCCCAAACATCCTCTGGGTACTTCTGTCACACCTGGGGGCCTGCACACTCCCTATCCTCCTATTACAGCCTCTGTAGGACAGTACTTTCCTTTGCTTTTCAGACTTGTATAACGCTGCTTTCTAAATGACTCCTAGAGCAAGTGGAGTGAGTTGATACTGCTGGGTGCTTTGTAAAGCTCTGCAGGATGCACTGGGAAGCCAGCTGCAGCACACAAGCGAGAGCTTAATATTGCTGTAACACTGCCTGCAAATGGTGGTTGCTAGGAGGCAAATATCATATTGAGAAACCTGAAAGGAAGCAACAATTTCAGATCCAGTTTGGGCCTCATTGAAGTCTTTCTGTCGACTTTAAATAGGATGTGATCCATCCTTTAGCAAGGAATTTTTTGAAGAAGTAAAAACGGATGTCACCCAAATGACTCCAGGTAATAAGGGCGGATGACAACAGGCCATTGGAAAGGAAGAATGACTGGGGAAAATGAAAGGCAACATCAACTTTAGTGAACAAAACCCCACCAGATAAAGAATATGACTGGGAAAAGCTAACAATGAAAACTTGTATAAAACAAGTACTATTCCTAGGCTCCCCCCATGCCAGCATTAAATTTGGCAGAGCCGCTGGGTTTTTTCCACTTCTCGTATCAGATGGTCATTCTCACCTAGCAAATTCCCTCTACCTGCGAAGTTGTATAAAACTGTCGCTGCCCTTCACCCCTTCTGCTCTCCTGCTGTGGCACCTTGCAGTGATTTTAGGTGTTGATCTGGCCTATAGGACGTTTAAAGTTCGCTGGACAGGGCTGGGGGAAGTTTTCTGGCCTGTGGTGTGAACCCAGCCCAGCCCGAAGCTGGACCCCTCTCCACTGTGCCCACAAAAACACCCCGGGAGCCCTGAAACACCACAGCTGTTATGTGGAAGCACAAACGAGAATAAAGGAACTTTCAAAGTGGAAAAAACCCCATCAGACCTGGCTGAAACACAGTCAAATAAACCCAATCTCTCCCTGCCTACTGTACCGTTGCAGGACAAGTCCTTTTGTTCAGCAACCCCCAACCGCTCCCTATTAATGAAGCCCCACGTGGGCTCTCTCCCCCTGACCCGGCTGAGGTTTGGCAGGTTTTTGACTCCTTTCCAGCAACTCCAGCACTGCTCATGCTACGGAGTCCCTGGGAGCTGGGAGCATTGCCCAGCAAGGCACCTCCCTTATTTTGGGGAAGGACAGAGATTCACCTCCCTGGTGGGGTGTCCCAGAGCAAGAGCCAGTGGCCAGGACACCGCAGCCAGACAAACCTCCTCTGCAGCCAAACACCTGTAATTAGTAAAGCAATGTCCCCCAGGTCTCCTGCCATCCCAACTAACCCAGGTCTCAGGCAGGGCTGACCTACCAGCCATATCCATGTTGGTACCTCTGTTTCTCTTCCCTTTACTTTTTCTGACTTGTGTCTTGGTGACCGCCTGGGGCCGGGGACAGTGGTGCAACACACCCAGCACAACCTGCAACACACCCAGCTTCCCCCCAACCGCCCCAAGCACTGCAGGGTTTAGCAACCTCTGCTGGCACCATAAGCTGGGGTTTTTTTGTTATTATTTTGTTTATTTATTTTCACTATGAAGAAGACACAGAGAAATAAGATCAGTCTGCAGCAAGACGTGTTTTTTTGTGTGATTGTTTTGATAGGAGCTTCATGGGGATAAAAACATATTGCAAAATAGTTGAAAACAGTATTTTCATCACCTTCGGGAACTCCCTGGTGGGGTTTCAACGTCTTTGCTCACTGCAGAGATATGCACACCTACTCTGGTCCTCTAGGGAGGATAATTTCCTCAGGTTTTGACAGTGCTGAATGAAAAGGGCCCCTCTCTTTTGTTAGTGAAAAAACCCAAACCCCACAAAAGAGAAACTCCTCACTGTGATCCTCGGTCCCTGGGTGCTAATGTGGCTTTAGCAATGTCACGCAGAGGGTCCATCGGCTGAGGACTGGTCTTCTCATCTGCAGAAACAACACGGTCTTCTTCTCTTCAATATCCACAACAAATGAGCAAGGAACAACTAAGGATGAGAGCCCAAAAAGACATAAAAATGCAATTTCTCCTCCCAATAAAATCTGGTAACTAGTTTTTAGCAGGCATGATATGCAGTTCCTTGCTCACATGCATTCAAATATTTGCCCCAAATGGGTAAATTATTAGAAGCTTCAAGATCCTGAGAATTATAATCTTCACTTCATGGGTGGGGGATTGAATCACAAAACTCACCTGCCTGGGACCAACAGGATCCAAACTTTGTAGTGCAAACTCAGCTTGAAGTTCCCAGCTCTCTGCAATCACCTCATCTGCACGTTGTCGTTGACTGCTGTGAAGCTCCCTCACATGCCTACTACCTGGGATTTGAGCAGGTGTGACAATAAGCCAGGAGAGCCTTTACCTTCGTAAATCAATAAAATGACCAACAAACTTAAATCAAGCGATTATAAATATTAGCAGATCACTTTAAATTTTAGGGATGGAAAAATGAAAGTTAATTTTTAACAATCTCAGATTCAAGGAATCTTACTAACTGCTGGAGACATCCAATAATTCATGCAGGTGACAGAAGACACTAACCTCTGTCCCGCCAATGCTACAGTCGCACTATCATGATCTGAATTTCCCTGTAGCTGACGGATGGGGAAGCTGCAAGGGGAACAGACCGATGTCTGTTCTCCCACTCAGCCCTTCTGGGGCTCCTAAGCTCAAGCAAACCCTGTGGTCCACCAAACCCAACTGCTGCTATCCTAAGAAAAATTATAAGTGGCAAAGCAGAGGCTCCTGAATAGGAATTAGATTTAGATTGATTAAGATAGCTATTGCGTGCCAATTTATTTAAATATAAATGGATTATTTGGAATGTGTTCATTGAAGACTAACAGCTCCTGAATGCAATGTAGATAGATGGCTAATTAGAAAGTCAAGCAGTCATTATTAATATTTCTAATGATCAATTTGTATTCCAACAACATAAAATCATCAACTTTAAAGCTCCAACACTCGTGGTAATTGGGAGAAGAGACCGTGCTCTATGCAGAAAGCAAACAGCCGATTAGGGCCTGGCTAAAATAAGAGGTATAAAGCTGAGTTTTCTGGGGCCCACAACAAAACTGAGAGCTCAGAATGGAGACCGGAGGAGCTGCTTTTAGTTTTTATTTTTTGGTAGGCACAGCCAGGAGGAGGTTGAATGAAAAGGCCACAGAAAACTTGCTGCAATTGGGATACATGCACGGGTCTATATGGGTACATACTCTGGGCACAATGAGGCACCTTAATACAATCCCGGAGTGACAGAGAGGCAATAGGACAAGCAGTCCCTGTGTACAGATAAGATTTACTCAATTAGATGTACTTAAATGTAATAGATTTCCATGGAAAAACAGATCAGTTATAACTTCCATTCTGCATGTCAGTCGAAGGAGAAGCAATAATTTAATGCACTGCACTTGCAATTCTGTGCAGTTGTAGTGTCATGTTGCTGGGTCACTGCCAGAAGGAAAGTAAACACGCTTTTCTGAAGAGACGGCATTTTGCAGTAAATTTGGACCAAATTAGATTTATTGAACACTGGCACACCTCAAGGCCTGCGGAGAGGAGAGCTTCTCCCACCAGACCAAGGGGCATCTCCGGAAGGCATCTTGCTGAGGCTGTCAGGACCGTGGCTCACACACAGTTGTTGGGACTTGGGTAGAAGTCAAACACCTGAGTCCTCCCAGTTTGGCTGGTTTTCCCTGGGGGGCCTTGCTGCTGCAATGCCACCCTCGTGCAGGACAGGCGGCTGGGCTCCCAGGGGTGGCTGTGCAGTGTGGGGCCACATGCTGCCCTGAATGGACCATGCACAGGGGCTACATCTTGCCCCCCAACAAAGCCCTACACCCAACTTCTCCCCCTCTCTTAGGGAGCCAGTGGGACCCCGTGCATCGTGGTGGTGGGAGAGCGGGAGAGCAGGAGGCAGGAGCTCGTGGGTGGGCTAAACCTCCCTCCACCCCCTTGCCAGAAACCCCAGATGGACCATCAGCAACAAGCCTCTCTGCACAGCCATGCAAACCCCGAAGAGCGAGCTGCAGCCGCGGCGGGTTTGAGCACCGCCGGGCTGGCAGATGGGGCTGGGGCACGGCAGCCGCTAATGACTTCCAGTCACCGTCCCCCTCTTGCAGAAGGATGCACGGTTTTCACTGCATTGTGGAGGGGACGGGAGTCTCCGCAGCAGCATGCAGGAGCTTTATGGAGCGGTCTGGAAAAAGCCCGTCCTCAAGGGCAGATGTATATTTTGGTTTTAATCTTAGAGCTAATGCCAAGCGTAATTCTCACCTTGAGATACAAAACAAGTGCTTCTCCCCCCAGATTCTCTAATTCACTGCAAAAGTAAAGGTGGGGCTCAGTGCACGATGGTGCCAGGCAATCAGTGGGAGGAAAGGGGATAGGGAAAGGAGATGTCCCCTTCCCTGTCCCTCCTGGCCCATGCATGCCACCACTCCAATGTGCCAGGTCTCACGAGCGAGGCCACCTCAGGGAGACCACCCCTGGAGGGCATCTCGGCAGAGGGGCTCCCAGCCAGGAAGGGCCCTGGGGTGAAGTTTTGGGCTGTCCCTCCCAGTTATAACTAACAACCTTGCAGGGGGAAAGAGATGGACTAATGATTTTTTCCTGGCTCTCCCTGACGTGACAGATCAGAGCGAAGCATGCACCAGTGGTGCTGGCACTGTGAGTGCTGCCTTGAGCCCCCTGCTTCAGAGCTGGGCAAAAACTTCCCAGCAGAGTTTCTGCTTCTTTCGTTTCAGCAAAAACTGCCGTTTTGACTATATTGACAGATTTTGTGCAAACTGCTCTCTTTCAGCTCACCGCTTTCATCTGGGAGTCAGCAAATCATTTTACTTCCATACAGCTGAAACGTGTCCTCTTGGCTCTGGTTTGATTTTTACATATTTGTGTGTAAATAACAATTTCTGTAGTGGTTTTATTATGCATAGCAGTGATTTTTTTAATGCTTCATTTTTTTCATGTGGGATATTTTGAGCAGATTCAGGACAAGATGAAAGTCTGGGATCTCTAAACCCCTCATGCCACAGAAGTTTTCTTTCACTTACTGTACAAACAGCAGTTTGCAATAGCATACACAGTCCAGCACAAAAGCAAGGAAAGGCTCTTCATTCTGCTGGTAAATCTGTTTGACTTCTTCATCTAGAAGGAGCTGAATACAGCATACTAAAAAAGAAACGTTTTCCCAGCTAGCTAAGGGGGTTTATTACTGTTTCCTGTAAGCACCACTAGATTTGTGGATCTAGTGACTTGTGAATCTCAATTGTTTTGCAAGAAAAAGCTTTCCCTAAAAATTGCCAGCACTTTCAGTTTTATTCCAAATCAAGAACTGGCATCTCCCCAACTCTAATTAACGGTGGTTATTTTTTGCCATCTCCAGTAGCAAAACCACAACAATTGGCCCAGAAGTAGAGCAGACACAGCTTCTGCCATGACCTGCTGGGCAGTCACCGTTCCCAACATCACAGAGAAAAAAAATCGCGCTAGCCTTCTAATATTTCTTTTTCCAGTGCAAAATAAATGTTGTACTAAATCACCTGCTTATCACTCACTAGGCATTTGCAAATAAATCCAGCCTTAGGTTTCAAGCGCATCAGAAATTTTCCACCAGAAAACACTGATTAGATGCAATATGCTCTGTGGGAACATATTGATTCTGTCTGACCTTTGGGCATAAACCATGTCTGGCTTTTTGCACGTCCATCTTCTCTACTTTCCTGGCTTCACCACTGCCTAGCTGTCAAAGAGCAGAGGGAAGCGGCTCCTGGGATACACTCACAGCTCCCGACATCCCCAGCATCCCTCTGCCCTGGCTGCCTTCCCCTGGGGCCAGAGGAGCACGAAGCAAACGCTCAGTATGGCAGTGCTGTCATGGGGAGGTAAAAATGTGGATGGGATGAGCCTAGTAATACCTCTGTAAAACAGAGTCTGAGGCCACGAAGAACATGGTTTCTTTGTGGGCTTAGACCCAGTCACATCACGAAAGAGGGAGGAGGTTGTGGTTGGAGACTCACAGGGGCAGAAAGGCTGGGAAGGACCTCACCTGAGCATTTCTGGACTCTAGCACACCCTTGTCCCAAGGATCAGCTACACCTCAACTTTCCCAATGGATATTAATCTGACATGTCCTAAAAGCCTTCCAAAGACTGTATGGTCCTTCCCAGGAAATCCTCAGGGCGCTTTGCCAATCTTGCCGCCACAATCCCTCCAGTGCCCGGCGTGACACAGCTGCAGTTTCCACTGCGCTCTCCTTCCCCCGTGCACTGCAGCCAGGGAGGACGGACGCAGCCTGGCCCTGTCCGTAGGGCCAGCCCAGCCCAGCATCCCCCAGCCCGCCTGCCTCTGAGTCCCCATACCGCTCCCCTACCTAATGCACGGGGCGGGATATCACGTTTGTCTTTGCTTTGTTTTGCCAGGACAGGGTGGAAGGAAACTACAGCCAGACCCACAGACTCCTTTAATCTTCAGCCAACATAGACTGTGTCAGATAGTCACCCAAATCTAGAAGGACAAGAACATTACTCAGAGAAAAGCTTTATGGCAATTGCTTGATGTTTCGCTCATTCAGAAACTAAACCTCAACAAAAAAAATACGCCTTCTATTCTGGGACACTGGCATGTCCTACAGCAGGACCGGACGCTGCAATGACAACACAGCACTCAAAGTGTATTTTAGCCTTTAAAAAAATACACTCAGAGCTCAGGAAAGGACTTCAAAGCACCCTGCCTTGTTAAAACCCCTCAGTGTTAACATCTGGCCGGTTGGTGTCTGATCTCTTGGCAGCATGAGGAGGTGTAATCGCCGTTGTCACCCCACTGTAAACCTCTCCTGCTTTGTTGTTTGGGATTGCAGGCAATCCCCAGCGGCCCCCCCAGCCCTGCCCGTGTATAGTCTAGCGCTGCATATGTTAGCAATGAACCGCCATGGCCCATTCTCAGAATATGAGCTCACTGCAGAAAACGAATCTCCTTCCCTTTTTCATTCCTTGGCAAGGCAGGAGGCCGTTCCTGCAGCTGTGCTGGAGCACCAGCCACCAGCGTGGGGGCTGCTTTCCCGCTCGGGGACCTTTGGACGGAGGTGGTGAGTGGAGATGGTCTTGAGACCCAGCGCCAGAGGAGCCACTATGGTATGAAAGCTGCAGTGGTTCCCTCATTTAGGAAAAGTCAGAATAAATAGCCAAAAAGGCAGCACTACAGGGGACCACCTCATACTGAACTGGATAGCAGGCACGGCGTTTGATGGCTGAAGCGCACGATAGCTACCCTGAGCGCATTTCACAGCGCCATTTCACATGCAAAGCTCCTGGTTCAAGTGGAGCATTCTGAAAGCAGATGTGTTATGAATTGATAAGGTGTCAAATAGTTCTGACGTCATCTCCAGAGATAATATCAGGACTTGTATTTATGCTCCATCCCATTATGCAGCTGCAAATCCCCAGCCAGCTGACACCCTGCACAAGCGTGCTCAGCTTGCAGTGGCTGGGGTCCGAGGAAGACGCTGGCACATCAACTCACTCTACGCATGCCCAGCTTACATTAGTCGCAGCAAAAAAAGAAACCTCTGGATGGTTACGGCTGTTTGTCTGAACCTTATGGCACCTTCACCCTGCCATGGCCACCTCTCCAGCTTGCAGAACTGGTTAGGCTTTGGTTACATGAGGAATGGTTTGCTAGTCAAGCTGTTCCCCCGTGCAGATAAGCCTTTTGCTGCCCATACGATCAATTCATCAGCGACTCCAGCTTATCTGCATCTGCACAAGGCTTATGCTAGAGCCAATATTTTGCAGGCATAGTAGTGCAATTGTGAGAGTGCAAATTCATACCAGTTTTCCTTTCCTTGAACTTTCTATCAGTATACCAAAGTAAAGAATGGAAGATTTCACTGCCATATTTAGTTAAAGAAAGGTAATTAACCTCGTGGCAGGACTCTGAATCTCAGATGAGCCAGCATCTTATTTAAATGATAGGCACAGCCTTCCTTTCCTGCCTGGCTATCCAGTGGAGGGGCCAGACGACGGCAATCACTGCATGGTGACCTTCACGCAGCGTGTGCGGAGGCTCCAGGAGAGGAAAGCAATCAGCTGGAGCTGCACCGGGGCTCGATTCCCACCGCCCAGCGCCTCTGAGGCGATGGTTATGAATGCTGGCGATGACAGCAAAGCAGGAGCTGAGACTCAGCTCTCGTAATCATGCAGCCCAAAGCAGCTTGAACGCCTACAGAAAAAGCACACTTTACAAAATCAGACATATTCGTACTGGTGTCGCTTTGCAAAGGATAAGCGGATACAGAGCATTTTTAGAGCAGAAGAGGAGTGGCTCATCAGGTGTCAGAACAGCTTCCCAGCACCCTCATAATTTGCACAAACTCTTGAACATCATTTCCTTGAGTCCCTGTGATAAACTGCACCAAAGGCAGCTCTGCCTGGCAGCACCAAAAGCTGTATTTGGGCCAGGCACAGCACAGCTGCAGTACTCCTTCCAGCCAGTGCTCTCCATCCTTGGCTTCCCCAGAGGCACAGCCCCCATCCCAGGGCTGCCCAGGCAGCCAGACAAACACTTTCTATGATTCAAGAGGTCAGGGAGCTGATCAGCTTCCAAATTCAGAGTAGTTTGGGTTGGGAGGCATCACTGGATGTCACCGATCCAACCCCTGATCCAAGCAGGGCTCACTTCAAAGGTGGATCAGGTTGCTCAGGGCCTCGTGCAGAGTATCTGAACATCTCCAGGATCCCGCAGTTTCTCTTTCTAGCGTTTGACCATGTTCATTGTGAAGAAGCTTTCCCATATATCTACTTGCAATTTCTTTTGCTGCTACTCCTGCCTATTGTCTTTCTGGATGTACTCTTAGCCTCCACAATATGTTCTGCTATTGAAAGATGAAATGCTCTACCAGGAGGGTTTTTTAAAATCATAGGAACTAGTCACATTTTTCAAAAACGGGGAAGCGTGGAACAGTGACAGAGGACTCATAGGATTTTTTTGTGATTGCCGTCTCCTGCTACGTGCGGCAGAGCGGCTTCCAGCAAAGCATCCCACAGTGCAGCAAGTGTGGCATGGGAGAGACACACACCACGCAGAGCACACATGTCAGTGGAGAGCCAGCTCACATTGCAAGCACTGATTTTTGCTGATGGGATAACTCAGCATTATTTAACTCTTTAACTGCTTCTACGAGTTGACCACCTTGAGACTTTGGTGATTGTCACTAGACAAGGAAAACTGAATGGGCTTCCTGTCCCGTTCAGTCACCCCACTTGTGAGGGTCTCCCAGATCACCAGGACTGTTATCTGGGGTAAAGCCATGCCAGGGTTCAGCCGGGCTTCATCTCACCTCAGCCTCTGCCCCAACTATTTGGTCACCCCATAGGAGGAGAAATCACCCCTTTGCAAAATGTGTCCAAAATTAAAACTCCTGAAGAGAATGCAACGCTGCGGTGCCACTTTATAGACATTCATACGCAGTCCTCTCCCTCATTATAATGCAGACCACCTGCCTCAGAAGATGGCTTCGGCAGGCAGGACTCCTGGCAGCACACTTACAGCTGCATTAGCTGCCTGTTTATTCAAGATACAAAGTTCCTAGAAATAGGTTAATTACTTTCCTTTAATTACACATTCTCTTATTAAATGCCAATAATAAAAAGGAATGTCTGCCCTAGAGATAAGATTATACCACATTCATAATTCGGCTTTTTGGGACAGCAGATAAATGTCTCAGCCATTTTAAAATACAAATTTGTCATTCATGAGAGCAATAAATAATGCAAACAGTATGTGTGGTTACACTGACATTATCACCTCGTCGTTGCTTAAAGGCACCCTGGGCATGAATATGTGACACTATAACCTCAGACTCTTTGATAATTATTGCCCATCACAATCCTATCTAACACAGGGGAACGGATGGGCATGGGAAAGGTTTTATGGTTGCAGTTGCAGTACTTTGCGGCTGTAATACAATTACTGGAGTTATTGCTGAAGCAGCAAGGGATGCTGGAAAGTAAGGGAAAGTCTGCATCCTCCTGGGAGGTAATGTGTAAAGAAACCTTAACGAGTATACCCCGTGGGGGATTTCCTACCCTGCAAGTATTTAAACTGCTAATTAATTCCTATTAAAACAAGGTCTTTTGTGTACATCAAAAAATGGTGCCTGAGGCTTCGAGCCTGCAGTAGGATCTCCTAGGACTTTGCACCAGCTGAGTCTGGCAGGCTTGGCTGAGACAGTATGAAGCGCTGATGAGTCCTTTAGTGGCCTCCATTTCGGGGTCAGAGCACCACGCTCACGTCCATAGCTTAAGTCCATTCCCAGGCATGATACAACCGCCAGAAAACTAGAGAGCACAAAAGCAAGCAGACTCCAGGCACAAATAAATTATGCAGGTCTATGCTCTACCCTTACTTTGCACGTGCAAAAATACGTGTTTCAAGATTAGCCACCATAGTTACACGTAAAACCTTTGCTTTTAAAGTCATGCTTCCTTGAAAACAGGGAAAAAGTTAGCGATAACCCACACTCTCGGATCATTCCTGAAAAACCAGAGGCTGACAAAGGAGCCTCAGAGGCCGGAGAGCTGCCGGTAAAACAGGACCATGCTGTGAAAGATCAGGTTACTGGTACCCTGCCAGGGATGTGGTGCTTGGTTTTTGGAGAGGTTCCTCCCCCCATCCCTCCTCTCCCTGGGAAGACACCTTTGGCTTTATACACTCACAGCTGTTTCCATGCGTAATATTTTTTTTAACTTCTTCTCTTTTATTGCCCCATAAGGCACTGACCGACAATGAGGTTATCTTTTACTGACGCAGTACGGGGCTGGCAAACCCCTGTGTTGGACCAGCCCGGTTTGTTCCCGCGTATGCTGGCTGGTGTTACATGGCACGAACGCTGCAGCAGCTCCAGCAGAGATGGTGGGAGCTGGGATATCTCACCCCCAGCCATGCCAGGGGAGGGATTTGATAAAGGACTGGCATTCCTGCCCCATTAAACCCAGATGCAGACAACGAAGGCGGCTTCTCTGATGAGCTTTCAAGCAAGTGCTACCAAGACACCGCTGTGCTCAAGGTAGGAGCAGAAATCGCAGTGGGCAGAGACAGACAGGCGCTGTGAGTCACAGCAGACCCCCATGGGGTGGCTGTCGGGACCCCGGAGCAAGACCTGTGCCCCAAAGTGGCCTGCCCAGCAGTGTCCCAAGGCAGCTGACAATAAACCAGGCAAAGAAGGTGGTTTATGAGCTTGGCCGCCTCTTCCACCGCCCAGCCCCGGGTGGGAGCTGGCCTCACCCTGCCGCTTCCCTGGCAGACTCCTCTTCACGAACAGGCTAAATTAATCAGCCAGAAAGTGTTCCCATGCTAATCGCACCCTTGTGCGACTCAATTCAACGTAACACTGCCCTCTTGTGCTTCAACACATAAGGGGCCTTTGCTGTTAGGTGATGTTTTTCATTTTTTAATTGGAGGGAGGGGCAATCTACAAAACCAGTTTTCCCCAGTTGTTTGTAAAGCAATACCCATGGTATTTTATCCCAAGAGGTCAAATTGTTTCCGTCTCTCATCATTCTCAAAGCATGGATGGTCTGCACAGTCCGGGCTACCATTTCAGGCAGGGAAATTAAAAAGATGGGTAAAGGTAATAAAAACAAAAGGAAAATAACAATATAACCACAACTCAAGGTGGAGGAACAATAGAAAAGATAACAAATAGAAAACTGCACTATTATGAAAGCACTTGGCCTCACACAGGAGGCTGTGTTAAACATTTTTAAAGCACTGGTTAATGGCAGGAATCAGCATTTAATTAATGCTCAGTTAAAATTTAGTTCTTTAGAGTCACATAACCCAAGCAGAAAAAAATCAATCCATCATGATTAATGTTTTACCTAGAAATAACTACAACCAGCTCAGTAATCATGCGCAATAGCATGTCTGGGGCTAGAGGCTTTCCCTCCACGCGGTCTCCAATAGACTATAGGGAGTAAATTTTCAAGATGCATATATAGTGCTCCATTATCCCTTGAGGCCTGATGGGCAACACGGCATTTCTGCTGGGGATAAAGATCGCGGTAATACTGCTACACCTTTGAGAAGACAACCCATCCCTGAAGTCATCCACTGCTTCACCCACTTGAAGGACACTGACCGAGGCAATCTTGGCCCTTGGTGGCCCAGTTACTGATGCTGTGCACCCCACGCAACCCACTGCCCTGCCTCCCAGGCTCCTGAAACAGAGCTGAAATCGGTGGGACAGCCCGTGGAGAGAGGCTGCAGAAATGCAAAGCCACAGGAGCTTGCACCGTCACGCAGTCTGCACTGCAGGATCTCTCCCTGTGCTTTTACCACACCATTCAAATGGCTGCAAATAACACCTCTTTCTTCTGCAGAAGGGACATAGATCAGGTCTGATTTTATTTCACTGTTTTTCAGACCTGCCTCGGACAGCACTTAATACGTGACAGAAATGGGCATTTAAAAAACTTATTTTTAAAAATCAGTGGATGCAATGCAGTAACCATAGCATTCGAGCAGAAAGGCATTAGAAGCTCACTGGAGGAGGAAGGAATGATGCTCACAGGGAAGAAAGAAAAACTGATAATGGCACAGGGGAAAAGGTGCTTTTCTGACATAATACTGATTCTTTCTCAGTTATTGCTATTTAATGGATTATTTGCATAAGCAGGAAAGAAAAAAAAGGGAAAGAAAATAAAATACGTGCCAAGCTACAGACATGGACATCCTGCATCACTTTCTAAATGATTTTAAAACAGTCTGTCCCTATCCAGCTGCACACTCAGGCATGTATATAACTCTGTGTGTTTTCACGCCATAATCTCTATCATGCTTAAGTACATGCTTACCTGCCATGGAGAGCAAGGCTGCATACGTGGTCCTGCACAAATGTTTTCTTAAGTTGAAACCTTTGTCCCTGGGTCCTTTGAAGAAGCCTCCAGGGAATAAACATCCATTCAGAAGGGGAAAGGACTGTAAGAGCACTTCAATCAATGGCCTATGAAATACGTAATCACTGAAGCTACACCAGCTTATGCTGGCTGAAACAGGATGAAGCTCATTTGCTACAGTACAAAGATATAGGGGGAAAAAAACCCTCTAAAATGGATTCAAAATCCAGCTCTTTGCACCCTTCTCACTGTGATAGCGGAGCTGACAGTGGCTGATCACAACAGCCGTCCTCCCTCACCGTCGAGGCAGGTCATTACTGCTGTTTGCCCCAGCACTTGTGAGACCTGTTCACTATTTTTCAGCTGGCAAGAAGAGGACAGCAGTCTTCCTTGGCATCACCCAAATTAAATATTGAAAATGTTTACGTTAGGGAGAAACGTGGCTGAGGATTTGGGAAGCTCTTCAGACATTATTAAAATGCACTAAGTGGTTTGCTGGCAATTATCTACAATTGTCACCGACTCAGGCTGGATCTGGTATGTCAGAAACTCCTGCATGCATTTTTCTAAATAAAACCTAGATAAGAGAAGATGACACAAATTTTTTGACCAGGAAACTTGACGTTTCAGTGTTGACGACTCCTAGTAAGTATTCATAATAAAACATCCCAGGAAAGACAGACAAAGTGAAGCTTTTACTCGGCAGGATTTAAGGTGTCCTTGTGTGAACTGATTTAAAACTTCTGCATTCTTCTTTTTCTACCAGCCAGAAGCAGAAATTCCTTCCAGAGTTACCAGAACTCTTATTATGCCAGTGAGATTGATTCTCCTGATAAACCAGTTAAAGCAAAATACAGCGTCGGATGAGAATACAGCAGAGTGACCTGCCTGACTGAGATTTAGTCCCAATAAAACCAATGACATACTGAAGGGCTGTTGAAGCCCTGACTAATATTGTATTTTCTTCTCCAGTTGAGGGTGTCTTGATGTCACAACCAATACTGTGGGGGTTTGTGGATCCTCAGCTGCTAGAAAGGGTTTTTCAGCAGCAATGGTGTGGAATGCTTCCCATTACCTGCTGCTGTCTCCAGCTAGCAATAACTCTTAAGAGGTTGTTTCGGATCTTGAATACTGCCATAAAAGTAGCATTCATCAGCTCAGGACTTGAGTCTGTAATGTATTTTTCCTGAGGCTACACCTTAAGGCAATCTAGAAATGGAATGAGGATACCTACTTATTAAGTACGGTAGGGGTTTTTTACTCAATGAGTTTAAAAAAAAGAATCCACCAGAAATCTAACTTGTGCTCCATTGCCTACACCAAGTGCTTATATTTTTTCCAAGTGCATGCGAGATCTTGGCCAACAATGGGGACTGTGAGAAAACATTTATAAGCTAGTACAAAGAGTAAAAATAGTTATTATTGCCCAGAGTTAATTTACTCTGGAAATGAGAAACATATTTATAAGCATCCTGGGCTGGACCCACTTCTGATTCAGCTTTGCAAATAGGTAGCTTTAATATAAAGACCGATCCATTCATAATGCCGTGCTTGGCTATGGCAGCAGGGGATGGGATTTGCTGGCCCCGAGGGCCGTCGCTAGCGCAACGCTCTAACTTTCAACACTGTTAAAGTTTCCTGTTCCCCTGATGGTGAAGAAATATACATTAACCGCCAGTCCTTGCAAAGGATCCTGCAGCCCCATCTTCTGAGGTCTCAGACCTGTCGTCAGGACTGGATTGGTTTTGTGCTCAGGAGCCCGTGAAGCTTTTCCTTATTAAATGTCTTGGCAGAGAGCGTGGGTGTGGGAGCCCTGCGGCTTTGCGGGAGCTGGGGATGCTGAGATGCAGCTGCAGCTCCTGGGGGGATCAGCCCCTTGCTGCACCGTGGGGTGGTGTCCACAACATCGCTCTGGGGACCACAGCATCCGACAGCGTGGATCAGCCCACAGAGGATACCTCACTTCTTTCCCTTGGCACATAGAGAGAAGCAAAACCAAAGCCAGGCAAGTAATAAGGTACAAAGGCCTTTCTAAACTGTATTGTTCTTCTCTGAAAAAAAGAGAAAGGAGGTATCTTCCTATAGCCAGCCTTTGCCAAGCATCATGAGGAATAACTAGCAATAGAAATCCATCTGTAAAGCCTTGATGGCTAAGAAAGATTTTTACACATGCCAACTCCACCGTGGCCACATTTATAGGAATTTAAAGTGTTACTATGTGACAACAAAAATAGCTATATGTTGGCAGACCTTTTTTTTAATGTGTTAAAGGGTCATTAATCATTTCCTAGTGTTCCAACAGTCAGATGTACTTGATATCTTCATTTACTTACAACGTTCATACCAGCTCCTCAGCTATCTTAATTTCCTTGGAAACAGCTGTTTTACCTGTTAAGGAAAACAAAGTAATGTATTTAAAAAAAAAAAAAAAAAAAAGAGAAAGTGGAAATACGACAAAGGCAAACACAAAACCAGTAAATACAGACCTCTGTTACATACATGCAATCAATAAGGTCACTTGTGTAGTAACTCATAACAAAGTACAGTTGACAATGTGTTATTTTTCCGCTGGAGAATATAATGTGAGGCTGAGCATGCTAATGATTTTTGGAAACGGGCAATGACAAAGATTGATTAATATCAGTTGACAGCCTGTTCTACAGCTCCGAAGCAGGAATAGCAATGATTGATTTGCCAAAATGTGGGGCACAGGCTTCAGATAATAGAAAGGCTACATCTGAGTTCATTCTGGTTTCAAAAACACGATTTAAGGGCCAAATGTTTAACAGTAGTTAAAAGCTTAAAGGAAAAGATGGAAGTGTAGAAATATTTTCAAAAGGCACTTAATTTTAATGAATTTTTTCAAGGTCTAAGTACCTTTACAAACCTGAACCAGTAGACTGTTGAGTTTAGGAGCAGAAAGCCTACATCAAATGCAGAAACAAAAGAAAACAAGGCAGAGGTGGCGGGGGGAGGTGGAAAGCCAGCATAGTTGATTTCTAAAAATCACAGAGACATCATCAACATCTTAGAGTAGCAGGTTTCAATGATAAAAACCTCACCTAATGTCAACTAGTGAAGGGTCACTTTCTGTGATGATGAGGAACAAGGTGAACAGCCACAACAATTCATAGGGCTGCATGCTCACTACTCGGGCTGCTAGGGCAATGTAAGAGAAATATCGCACCCCAGGCCAACAGGGATCCCCACATTTTTAGGCAATTGTGTATTTGACAGAATATGCTCCTCCTGGGAATAACAGGGAAGGAGAAGTGATCCCATCCTCATCTTGGGGGGGCTGAGGGATGGGAAGTCCTGTCAAAAACTTGACCTCTCCTTCCCATTTCCTCTTACAGTAACGAGCTCCGCTTTTCACTCAACACAGCCTTAGAAAAGCCAGACCATTAAGCAAATATCTATACTCATGCTCCATTTATAATTATTTTGTCCAATGCAGCATGTAAGAGAAAGCAGGAGAGAAAGATGGAGAATTTAATGACAGATGTCCACCAAAGGGCTAGTCTTCATTAGGGATGTGGTCATGTGTGAAGAGCTGAGTTAGCTGACACGATGCTGGCTGTTCTGCTTAGACCAGGCCAAATTGGAGTCGGCAGTATGTCAGCTAATTGCGATTAAACCCCGCTGCTAATCAAAGCAGAGCCTCTAAAGCGATTCCATCACCCGCCTCAGACTGCTGCAGCCACCGCCTTTGCAGTGTAACGCACCATCTCAGTTGTGTCTCGCAACGTGACAGACTGAAAGCTGTACAGCACAGACCTAATTAGGACAAGAAGGTGTTAAGATAAACAACAACAAAAATGCAAGCGTTTTCACAGAGCACAGAATCTGTGAAAAAGTGGACAAACATTTGAGTAGGGGAGCTTGGGGGTTTCCTGGGCTTTGTTCCAAAACGCATCTTTTAAATACAAGTGGTGTTATGTTATTACGTTATTTTTCATAGCGAAGCTCATGCGGAATCCAGCAGGCTCCTGAGGAACTGAGGATGGGAGCTTTCCTTTCCACTTAGGTCTTTCAGGGAGGGTCTGAGTTTGGGGATTTATGACCTTTTGAATTATGTGACATTTATCAAGACGCTTCCAAAAAGAAATGTAAGACCCTCCTCCTCTGAGGTCAGTGCATTTATAAATCTGCAGTATCTACAACTGACAGATTTTCCTTAATAAAATGAAGTGTTCATAGTGTGCAATGATAAGCCAACCTTTTAAGACAGCCAGCCACCCTTAAATAGTAAAGTCTGCAAAGAAACCTCCATCCTGGGTAAGTTGTCCCTTAAATAGGGCTCTGTTGATCATGCACTAAAGAATTGATGTGCCTATTCCCGGGGACAGGTTATTGACATAAAGAACTCCTTTGCAGCAGTAGCTGTGCTAGAAGTGAGGATGGGGGGCAGACCGGCAGCAGTACAAAATTTTTATTGGCTGGTTGATACTCATCTCACCTTCCTTTGGTCATCTCAAAGTCAGGCATGGAAGGTCTAAATAAGTCACCAAAAGGCTCCTTCTATCAGCTGTGGATACAGGCAGGTGTCCTCAAAGGGGCTTTGTTTCTCCTACCCTGGACACTTCATTTAATTGTGCTAGTGGATGTAGCATTTATGGAAGGAGGAATTTGAGAAAAATCTATACAGTGAATTATAGTTGTAACCCTCATGCCAAAAAGCCGTCCTTTTATAAAGCATAATCTGTAAAGCCAAGTGTGGTTACCAGCTCCAAATACTCAAAACAGTCCAGCCAAGAGTTGAGGGGAGTGACCCACAGAGGTCTGACTCTTCAGGAGATGGTCTTTTCTCCCAGAGCCTGTCCTGAGGTCTCCTTGGCTCCAGTGCATGCATTTGCAGGTGCATTTGCGGTACAGAGCCTTCCCTTGTGTGCATCAGCAGTCAGGTCTGGTATTACCCCACCTGTGTGGAAAAATATGTGATGACATTTGCTGTCTTCCTTGGTTTTTAATATCTTTCCACAGGATCAGAGGCCTTGGTGACTGAGCAGGCTGCATGATGGGCAGATACCGAAACAGAAGCCACCGATACTGCTCGTAGTTCTGACCTGAGTAGTTAGTCACAATTCAGACCCTTGAAAGTTATTTCATTTAAGGGGAAGTTGATGGGTCAGGTAGCTGCACTGCAGTGACAACCACATGAAGCCCAGCTTTTTTAGAAAAAACCCAAGGATCAAACCACTGAAAATTACCCCCTCCTCATGGCTCCAAAGCCCTTTCCAAACCCCCCTCAACACACACCATTTCCAGGTTCAGTGCCTCTTTCTCTGTCTGCAAATCCACTTATAAACCACTTTGCAAAAGAGCATCCGTTCAAGCTCTGGGCTTTCAAAATCCCAAACAGGACTCACTTTGCCTTTTGGGGGGGCAGGAGCAGGTGGTCGCTGTCTCTTACAGCTGTCATATAAAGGCAGTGGTTAAATCCATTTGTCTTGATAGGGTTTAGCTCAAATCACAGTAACATCATCCAGTGCACTGTTGAAAAAGAGCTCTGACCACAGAAATGCTTAGTACTGAAATCATGCTTTTTAGGACTTTGTGAGCCATCCCTCAAGTGAACTTTCCCTTAGAAGTCAATAGAATTGATTTTGTTTATGCTGGACACTTTTCGTGTGGCTGCATCGAGGATGCTAATTGACAGGTCAGAATCCGTACATGGAGTTTGGCAGAGAATACCTTAAAAGTTTATATTTAAGGGACAAAGTTTAGTGATTATAGATGTCACTCTAACATTTAATACCAGAAGCAATCACAAACGGTTTTTAATACTTGAGTTCACAACGAAAAGCTACAGCACAAAGGACACTTACACCCCGCTGCCATAAAGCTCTTCAAGGCTCAGTTTCCCAGCTCTGAAATGAAAAGATGGGAAAGGTCAGGGAGAACATCAATTAAGTTGTTTTTCTGGACTAGCTACAAGTTTTAAGACTTTAGGAGAACTTTTGCTTTTATTTCCACTTCCCATTGGAAGGAGTATTAGAATGTTTTTGCTAGAAGTGGTGACTAAATCAAAATGTTTGTCTTTACCACTAGTACCTAATTGAAGTCTACAAACAGAAACCAGTGAGGCTTTTTGGTGCCTAATCAAAAAGTTTGTTAGCTTCTATAAAATGTACGCAAGAACATTTTGTATGGTAGAAGCCAGTTAAGATCTCATCTGAGAATTACACTGTGGTTTGCTTTCATGCACAAAAGGGCATAAAGTTCCTGTTAATGGAGAAATAAGAACAATTATCTCTGGAGTGAGTCGAGTTTGAAATACCTCTGAACTATACAAAAACGATGTTTTAGCACCTTGTGTCCTTTTAAGACATGAGTGAACTCATACTCTGGCTTTCAAGATAAAAGGAAATAGCTGACCTTTGACAGCCTCTGGTGATAGCATCCCATATGACTGATTTAACTGTAAGATTAACCAGTGTAATGAAGTGTTTTAACTATCATTTAAGGTATACTTACTGTGATGCATGGTATGCTTTGCAAATGCTTATGTGAATCATGTCAATCAGTTCTTCATCTAAGTGACAACCGTGGTCCTGCCCTATTGACCGAGAGGAGAAACCCAGGAAGCTCTTGAGGACAAGAAAAATGAGATTTTACCTCTGAGAGGCTGAGGAAGATCCAGTGGCCACTGCACACAAACGAGAGCAGAAGACCTGCAGGGAACCTCGGTGGTTTCAGGATGGACAAAGTTGATTGATTGTTAATTTACTTTGTGGTCAAGACACTCAACCCGATTAAAAACAACACATCAGGCTTAATGCTAAGGGAAGGTTACAAACAGCACAAAAATAGTGCATAATGCTGCAGCAGAAGTCAACCATGGTAGTTATCACCAACACAAGCGGTATGGTTAGAGTCGATGAGACAACCTTGTAAACAGATGAGCCATTTATCAAACCAGCCTTCTTCTGTAGCTCTACATACACCTTCTGGGTCAGCGCTCAGAGGAGGTGTGAAGCATCACCACAAACTAACCCGTGATGTGCATTAAAATGACGTGCACTGACGTTTGGTAGTTAGTCAAGTGCTCCTGTTGAAGGGCCTTTGGAGGGACTCCTCCAGGAGAGAGCTGGCCCTGCTGGGCAGGGGGTGCAGAGCTCTGATGGAGAGAGAAGTTATCCTGAGGAATGAGTAAATAAGACAGCTCCTCTTTAAAAATAAATTTGTTTCTGTAGAACAGCTTGGCACATAGACTCACATATTTATGTGTATAAATAATCACTGCCTAAGCCTGTTTTGGGCTCTGCTGTCTCATATACATTTTTATAAGTGGTTCTCAAGCTGGCAAGATATGAAGGATGAGGAGAAAGGGAGGGCATTTCCTGGGAACTGCTAGAAGCACAGTTGAGGATATGCCTGAAGAAAGTCCAGGAGGTGAGGCGGGGATAACCAGCATAGTGCCAGGGTTTGAAGCATCTGGCCAAGAGGAGGAGGAAGGAGGGGATAGACCAAGCAGAGACCATGGCTGCTGGGAGCTCCTCAGCCCTGCTGCCCATTGCCCAGCACCCTGCTGAGCAGTGGCTGATCCTCTCTTTCTCCTCTCTTCCTACTCCATGTACTCTTTGTTATTCCACTCCTCCTTTCTTTCTCTTTGCTTGGTCACCAGGGGCTCCTCCAGGGTACACGGGCTTCCCAGCAATATCCCACTCAGACGCACGTAACAGGCACACACACGTGCCAGTTAAACAGTGCTGAATCAGAGGGGAGGGAAGCAAAGACCTCGTGAGGTGCATTAACATGGGGCCCAGGGCATCCAAACCAGGGACCGCTGCAGGGACTCACGGTGCCCGGAGCAGGAAGGATGCCACTGAACAGATACAGGATGCCTCGGGGTGATAGGTTCTTGCAAACATTTTATTATGAACCTTGTGTTATTTGGGGTTCTTGAGCTTTTCAGTTCAGATGATTACAAGAAAAACCCTTAACATCAAGAAAAAATAATATTGCTCCTTCTTAGGGTGCCAGAAGAAGCCTTAAATTTGGATCTAGGGGTCCAAAATCCTCAGAAAATATGCTCAAAAGAAACCCCAAGCTATCTGAATTTTATCTCATGAAGTCAAAGGTTTTCATGATTTCCTGCAACTGTGCTCATGATTTTTACAGCCTAGGTCTGGGGGTTTATTTTCTCTCATTTCCTAGCCTCAGGGAATTACTTAAAAAACTCTGTGATGGCATTTCTATAACAGGGAACAATCCAGGGCTGGTCAGGTTAAGCAGCTGTGCCTCCCCCATTCCCTGCTATCTTCCACCTGGCTGAGTAATTACCATCCTGCATTGCCTCTTGTTCAGAGGATGATGTTACTCCCTCATCGGATAACAAGGTAAAATCAACTTTCCTCACAAATCCCATTATCTCCTGGAAGATCCTCTCGGAATGCAAATCAACAAGTTCAGCAGAGACGAGAGCCCAACAGCAACCCGCAGCCTCAATTCAAATTAGCTCCACGCTGCAGGATGAGACAGTCTGGATTACCAAGAATTACCTGGGCGGAGCAGTGACTCTGCATCTTATGAGCCCTTGTTCCTCAGATCAAAGAGGTTTGATGGGCATTTAATTAAAAGATGAAGTAGCCAGCCATAAACCACCAGACTAACCTTTTGAGTATACAACTCAAGTTACAATTAAAGAATGACTGTAATTGTCAGATTTTTGGACTTCACCGGCAATACACTCCATCATCAAGGGATAAATTGACTGTTGAGAGCAGTGCCCTCCTCGCTTTTTAATGTTGTCATAGGGCAAGCTGGTTGAGGTGGTAAGAGCTCACACGCAATGTTGGGAGTCTCTTGTTCCCTCAAATCCAGGGAGATTCGCAGATAAAATCATAGCTGCTCTTTTCTTCTTCCAGGACTGCACCAGAGGAGCGCTGGTCCCAAAAGAAGCCATCCTCGCTCTTACCATACACATTCTTTCTCGATGGGATGTTACACTCCCCCATGCCCTGGGGAAGAGCAGCCAAGGAGAAAAGCTCATTTAGAAGATGTACGTATGAACGCTGGAGGCGCTGTTAAGAGCGTGCTATGAAACATGACAAACAAAGTAACTTCAACATTATCTGCACTGGGTTTTCTTTTTCCCAGCACAGTGATGTAACTATTCCCTCACTGTGCAATGCTGAGACAAGGTACTAGTAGTTTTTAAAGACAGTTAGCACGATCAGCTTCTATGTCACCTCCATCACACACACTAACTGTTGATATTCACTGGTTTAGCTCATAGGAAAACCCTGGGGCCTTGTCCCAGCTACACAACAGGACAGCAAACACCCAGCAGAAACATGCTTTTCTTAAAAAGAGAGACCCAAGTTGCACAGGGAGAGGAAACATCTCCTGCCAGAACAGCTGATGCAGTAGGAAAAAGTAGGTTGACTCTCGGGTGCAGAAGCCCCTGAGATCTGCTTCAGCAGTGAGGTGTTATCCGAAACAACACAGTTTGAGAAATGTTTCAAACCAACACGGAAGCCAAAGCCAGTCTGCTGCCATCTCTCAGACGTGCACAACCACTGCCTCAGAGTCCGAGAAACCGAGGTACCAAATCCATGTAACACAGCACAAAGCCAAACACCTCCTTAAGCAGTGCCAGAGGAGGACACCAGTGGTCCCCATGCCTCCCAGCCCTATGTGCCAAGTCCCCTCCAGCATTGTGCTGATCACCTCAACTGCATTTTTCACATATTTGGTGCTTAACTGTACTTTTCTCCAGTGCATCCTCTTGGTCCATCCCTCTGTATATTTACAGTCTGCTCTGAGGATGATTTACATTAAAACCCCAGTGTTAACACAGTGAAACCTTTTGCATGGAAAAGTCCAGAGCCATAAAACATTTACAACATAACAAAAATGGTTTCCTAAATCTCTGGCTTCCTTCAAAATACAGAAGAGGCTATTATTTTCACTTTGCCCTCTGGATCTGGTTTTTGCTCCTTTTCTCTGGTTGAGTAGCACTGTAATCTTGGAGGAATGAGTCATTATCCAGCCTTGATAAGAAGGGCAGAACCACTCCCTGAGCATGTAGAATTTAAGCCGCGTTTGATACAGGAGCTGCGATACTCTTCATACTTTTGTTTCAGTAATGAAATGTTTCAAAAATATTAAAGGATCTAAAGATGTTAAAATGTCTGGATGCTGGCAAGCTCTTTGATAAGTTAATTTTGCATTCAAAACCAATAAAGCATTGGTCAAAGTGACACAGGGTTCAGATTTACCCTGGATAATTCCTTTGCTGTAAGACATTTAAATTAAATTAGTTAAACTCTGACTGCATTTAGTCATTGGGATGTCAGTGCTAACACACCATGTTAATTGAAGAAACACTGAAGAGTATTTTAACTTTAACTTAGCAAAAGATGTATCAGCTTAGCCGTAACCAAAAAGCAACACATTCACACTGCAAAAGCGAATTTGAGGGCTCATCCTGACAAGTAATGCTAGCTAACAAGAGGCTACAAGTCAAAACAGCCACGGGGGAAAATGAACCAGGAATTTGTGGGGAGGGGAGAGAAAGAGCAATAGGGAGAGGGTGTTTGCAGAGCCCTGGTTATGCACAGGGGTATCTTGCTGCTCTCAGACCCGACATGCGCCGGCCCCACTGGGGCATTCACAATATGAGCCTCTCGGAAGGTGAGATTCCCCTTGGTGAGTAACCATCCTGCAGGATGGTACCCAAGCTACAGAGGGAAATATTTTGCATTTAGAGGAGGAAGAGATTAGAGACACTCTCCAGAGTACTGTGCAATGAAGACATATCTGCTTTGAGCAGGCACTCGATTCAGAATGAAACTTAATGGAAGGTGGGAGATGTACTTGAAGTTTGTCTCCAATACAGTCGTGTCATTTTAGGTATTGGAAACTATTTAAAAAGCAAGTAATCTTCTTGTTTGGGAAGATACATGCAGCCCTATAAAGCTGCTTTATCTCCATATTGCTATTGACACACAGAGCAGACTTAACTACATTGAAACTGTTCAAAAAGTTGCCAACAAATCAGCTGTCTTGGTTCCAATAATATTAATGTATTTGTTTCCTTGAGAACTTCAGTCTTTCTTCCCACTGAAAGGAACCGGGCATATTCCCTTCGCTTGCAGCTCAGTACAACATCACCATCCCACAGGGTGGCCAGGCAAGAAAGAAATTGGGCAGATGATTGTGTTTTCATACCTCCAAGCAAAATCTTCCAGAGATGCTCCTTTGCCCGAACATTTCCCTTGAATTTTGCAAAGTACTTCCAGCGTAATCATGCTATGCATAAAGCTGGCACAGCTGGGATAATCCCTATGCAGAAACTATCAGAGAGCACAGACCACGGTTTCGTAGTGTCATTAGCATTTCCCTCCCCAGTCAAACCCGACACCAGTTACGCAAACATAAAACTGCTCTTTCCCCTCTTCATAGCACTTACTCTGGGCCGGGTTTGGCACAGATGCAGAAGGCAGCAGGGGAATAGCTGCAGAGGTACATGAAAACAGCATCAGGAGCTCCTCTTTGCACTCAGCAAGTAATTCACCGGAGACACCTTATGGATTGCATTAAAGAAGGTTGTTTCTATAAGCATCCTAGTACCAAAAAACTCATTTTTAATGTTGAGGAGGATGAAAGGTGATCAGATCCAAATAGCAACTATGAATTTTTAGTCCATTTAAAGTCCTAAAGCCCTCGGGCCTGTTTGTACTGCAATCGTTAGCAGAGCTGCGAGTAATCAATCGCTCTCTATCTGTGTTTACGCAAGTGGAGTTGGTTGATTACTCACTGCTAACACGATTGCCAACGCTGCAAACATTTTTCTCTGGACGGTTCTCCAAAGCAGCCAGGGTCTGAGGCTAACAAGCGCTGTGCCGAGGGGAGGGTATAGAAGCAGGGCAGCAGTTTTTAGGTTGTTTCGGTTAACATCATAACTGCGATGTTCAAGTGGTCTGAGCCTCTTGAAGCCCCCAGAGACTTTGCATGGTGTAAGGCACAATCGGGGTCTCGTGGCCAACGCACTACAACTTCAGCAGAGAGAAACGAATCGTCCCTTCCTTCCACACAACATTTTCAGGGACATCCTGCCCATATGTTTCATGAGGAGGGAGAGAGGGTTTGCTGTCTTATCCTCATCCTACCCAACGGAGCAGGAGGCAATTCCCCCTTCCCTCTTTGTTTAAACCTTCACATCAAAAGAACACCTCAGGAAATTGTTTATAGTGCAAATTTTACTGGTCCTAGAGAAACCCAGGATCTCTGCGTTCTCCATCGTCTATTACCTCCCTTTATGATTTTATTTGCATATAAAGGAATACACCTCTTTCATTAATCTCTCTTGTAAAATCTACGCTTATTTACAAACGGAGAGAGACAAGTTCACCTCCAGGCACTATGATGGTTGGTATGAACTGACATCCTTCGTGACTATTTCAAGTCTTACACTGAATGATGCAGAGGGGTAGACTACAGCTCCCTCCCCAGTCAGAGATGCTTTCAGGCAGAGGAGAAGCCCAGGGGTTAGAGCATGCTTATTATTAAATTGATAAATTGAACGTTTTTTCCCCAAATGTTGTTTTTGGGAAGTGGGGATCAACAAAAGCATCATTTTTCTCTAATCAAAGGCACCAAATAATTAAGAGAATTCTTTTACGCCAGTGTCGTACTTCACACTGCCCGTAATCTGAAACCCTGGCAAACAAGTAAAATAACCCAGAGTCTTTCTGGCAAATGACACAGACAAGACAGTTGACCTACTCCAAAGTGCCACAAGCTTTCTCCAAGAGCCTTTTACAGGACACTATTAGTTGAGATTGCAGAGAATAGTGTTGGCAGTTACTGATGATCAGAAAAACGCTACCAGCTTGATTTATATGCATTCTTCTGCTACTTCCAGACCAACTCCAGTTTTAAAATTAAATCTCTATTTGTCTCTGCTGTCCTTTTTAGCACCTTACACAGCAGAAACAATGCCCACAACAAAAAGAGTGAGGTACTAAACAAGAATGTTGATTAAATGAGCACGAACAGGCAGAACGCAACTAACACCACGTACTGTTTCTCCAACCAGATTCTCCGGTCATCCGTAGCACAGAACCTTTAGTAGCTGCTTTCCAAATATATTCAAAGGGAAACTGTGTTATTGCAGTCTGACTGCATTTTTCAAGGAACAAGCTCCGACACCTTGCAAAAGCCAAACAGATCCAGAAGATGGTGGACAAACTCCCACCACTTCCATAGGCTTCTCTTCACAGCTTGGATCTGTGATGTTACGCCCACATTATCTAGCAGTGAGAAGATAGGTCTGTTTTGCTACCTTTTGGGTTTTTTTTCCTTCTATATTTAGAGGAATTTTTTACAAGCAATAACTGTCTCTTATTATAAGCATGCACAAAAATAATTGTACCCTCTATACATTACAATGTTTGGAACAGTAAGGTAAAAATTTCTAGTGTGTTTTAACTGCAACAGAAGGCAATGGGGTAGGAAAGGTGATGGGAGGCTGTGGGTGTTCAAACAAGTACTCAGAGACACCTCCAACTTTTCCCAAGCAGTTGGACATCATCAGTTCTTTGTTTCTTTCCTTCTTTCTTTTTATAAATTTGACCTTTCTTGCTCCTGCTGTCCCAAGAAGTGGCCACATTGACTCCAAGTGACATTTCAATCGCAGAGGTAGGTCTCAAGCACAATACATTATTTAAAAACCCCACTAAATCAGAGAATGCCATAAAACTTCAAACGCAGCAGTTCCGATGCCATTGATCAGGAAAACAAAATCCCTGCTACAGACAGACACATTGGCTGGGGATATCTTGCTGAAGGATGCATAGAGAAGTAAAAGGAAAAGGGTTTTTCAAAGATGAAAAGAATAAAACAGAAAATGCAGCAAGTCAGGAGTTCAGCTGAAATACATTTCCATTCCCTCAAAAAGAAAAAAACCCTCTTTTTCTTTCCCTACTGACACCCTCATGTGCCATTTCAGACTCTCATATTCCCATAGGTAATTCTACAGACAATGAAAACATGTGCATATGTCATGCCAAGGCATAACTTGTTTACCACTTAGCAACACACTGACGGGACAGATCTCTTGCAGCTCTTCCCCTTCTGATGATACAGCTGAAAACTCCAGTGTGAATGGGAATATACTGCAGTTCATGTCAAGAAGAATGGCAATTTCCACCATTGTTTTTGCTGTTCTGGATATTCATGCAAAGCTGTGCTTAATCATCTGCTTGGCTGTTTAGCAACAGCATTCTCAATAACCATTTAATTTAATGATCAATTTTTTTAAAATGAATACTTTAATTACATGTAGTTGCTGGAGGCCCTGCCAACAATCAGCTGGTCTGAGTTTTAAAGAAGCAGATGAAAGAGTACCGGATATAAGAGGAGCCTTAGTAATTTATGTCACTAAGTGGATTACCCCAAAACCAGCACAATACAGAGTAGTCAGAGAGGGACTGAAGTCCCTACATCGGATTCTAGCAAAGTCCTTAGCACACCAGAGAACGGCTCGGCAGACTATGGCATCAAATAAGATTTAAAATGTTGAAAGAAAGTGGTACTACTGGTGCCCTTATTTATCTGTATTATCTCAAATAATGTAAAGTATCTCAAATAGTGACTGTGGCATCTCTCAAACATCCTCTTGACTCCATATGTACCCTCCTCAGATTTGAGCTGCGCGGCCACATGGTTCCCCAGCCATGGGAGGATGCTAGCGCGTGGCTCATAGGGTCAGTAGGTGGATCAGCCCCAGAGCATCCTCCTTGGCAGGCGAGAGGAAAGCAGCACCTTCCTCCACCCTGGCCAGCTCGCTCAGGGGGGAGGCAGAAGTGGGTTCGTGCCAAATGTGCAGCTGTGACAGAGCTACCCCAGAAAAGCAACTCTGCAACAACATCTCTTCTATGGCAGAACCACCTTAACAAAACTCAGCTAAGCAGGCAAAAAGTCCTCTGCTCGGTGCTGTACCACTGAGCCAGCAGCAATGCCTAAGGACAATAGCGAGTCCTAGCACTCATCTTGATCCCCACAGCCCAGCATCACAGAGATGTGCCAGGCACATTTTCAAAGCCACATGAATTCAGGGGCACCGATCCTAGTGTCCTCCATAGGACCAGATTTCATCCTCACGATCGATTCCAATTTCATCTACATTTCAGTAAAATACTGCTGATTTCAATGGAGACCATCCTGATAAATGCCAGCATAGACAGACGCAGAAGCAAATCTTCCCTGCAATCACCCAGGGCATCTGAAACCAAGAGGCATCTTGGCAGGATACATGAATGGCCTGATTGTGTCCATTTTCAAGAAGGAATACATATGTATAGAACTGTGATCCAGCTCAGCCTGTACGGAATTCTGCTCCGCTTGATGAGCAATCAGTCTGCTGTGGGAACAAACACATAATGACTGCTTTCAGCTGCTAATGCCACTGCTTTTTCTGGAACAATATAGAGACCCGAACTGCAAATTCACATCTGGCCTTGTTGGAAATTAACTGGGAATCGAAAGGGGTTTGCAATTAGCCTTTGGAAAAATCTTCACTAATTCACAACCGTGGAACAGGACACTAGAGCCCGCAATGACATTTCTGCAGGATTCGGTGGTGTGTCTGTAATAGGGGGTTTTGTGTATTTATTTTAGGGAAAGACTATCTTCTGTTTGGCTTTGGTCTATGAAAGAATTCAGGAACAGCAATATTCGAAACATATGGTGATATTCATTTTCACAGCAAAATGCAATTTGACTACAGATTCCCACTGTGTACATGCAATTTCCATGAATGTTACTGGGATTAAGATTTTTCATGGCTATTTTTTGCCATTTTCAATGAAAACTGGCATCAATATTTGTACACTTGTTTTATTCTTGAAGTTTTACAGTTTTCTATTCTGCTAAAAACCCTAAACCTGTATAAGATTTGCAAAATTCATCCCCCAAAAAATTGATTTCCAGCACTTAGCTTGCTAGAATTTCTTAAAGGGGTCTTTATTTTTAACTGATAAAAATCCCCAATAAAATTAATTATTTTTCACGCAGTCTAACTATACTTCTGTCCTGTCCCCAGGCATCTGAGAGGATTAGCCAAATCTTAGCTCCCGTCAAGCAAGAATAAAAGTATGGCATCTCCCAACTTTTCCGCCGAGCAAGTAAGTCAATATAAGGAGAGGAGGAAAAGACCTATACTTTCTGGTATTGTTGGGAATAGTATTATAGTTTGTTGTTCATAAATACAAGCTGCAAATCACTGTTCTTGGACAAGAAAGGGAGGTGTCCCCAGGCCACACTGCCTCTTGCTCTTCCAGGGGGTCAGCACCATCCGCTGCTCCTGCCTCAAGGCTGCACTTCGTGTCACAACGTGGCTCCTAATAACCACTGGGAATTATCTCCCCGATTCAGCCGGTGCTCAAAAACCTCTGTGGCTGCTCCTGACAATATCACTGGAGGGGCTCAGGGGAAGGAGACTGAAAAAAACCCTCTCATTCATATTTCTACTAAATATTTTGGATCGTTTGCTGACTCATTTTGCAGTTTAGCTTGCAGCAAACTCAAAATTAAGTTACTACAGAATAATGACCATTAAGTGACTGAGACGGCTTTATTTCTCTGAGCCTTAGCAACAGTGATTTCACTTGCCTGTTGCCATAACAACTATGGCATGCACATCAAGGTCACTAAGCCCACTTTGCTTCTTGCCTGTAGCTATGTCTCTGATGGCTTATATGCCTCATTTTTATTGTAGATCCGTACATGATGACTAGGAAGAAAAGATACTTTTTCATCTTAGGAGTAAACAAGCACATGAAGATGAGCTTTTCTCAAGGCAAGGGAAAAGGGATAGAAGACAAAGCATTTATGGGAAACCTTCAGTTCATTCTTAATGGAAAAGCAGTTCTTTAAAAAAAAAAAAAAGTGGATATATGAGGTCCAAGACACCTAACATGCAAGGAGTCAAATCAGCAGTCAGTTCTCCCTTATAAAGATGAAGAAAGATTTCCTGAATAGTATGTGGATATGAGTTCCTTGATTTCCAAGAGGACCTGCCAGCCTGCCTCAGGACATTAGCACAGGGACATCAAGGTCCCTGAAGTGCCACCTCAGATATTGAAGAATTCTGACCTCAGTGCTTAAATAAGTATAACTTCAATGGAAATACCCCATTTAGTGTTAATCTAAGAAGCCACAGTGCACAGCCATTCACTGAGACATGCTGGCCTGAAATAAGCTGGAACTGGAAAGCAAGAGAGGACCACTAAGCTGGCTGGCTGATGAACTGCAAAGCCCCAGGTCAGGAAGAAATTGCTTGCAACATCATTTTCCTTAGTTATTTCTTTCACAAATTTTAATGGATGCAATTTTTACTCCAGAATATTTACACCTCACACATAACTTTCATTGTATAGAAGGGTTATAAAACATTCTTTTAATACCAGTGAACTGCATTCATTTGTCTCATAAGTCAACTAGAGGCACTTTCAAAAGAAATTCTAAGCTCCTACATTACAAGAGCATTTTTTCTGCTGTGTGGAAGGAGAGAAAAGAATTATTCTCTCTGAAAAATACAAATAACTTTGCCACCTCTTCTTATAGCTAATTGATTACAGCAGCCAGTGAATGAAAGATTTCGCTGCTTATTTGTCAGCTTTACACCAAAAATACCAGCAAAAAAGATTAAATGTCCAGAATTGCAGAGGGATTTATGAGGCACTAAATACTTCTGTGAATCGGGACTGAAATGTAATTTCATATGTACGTTTGTACTTGTTGGCTATGGAACAAGATAGACAGACAGACAAATACACACAGGCACATTGACAGACAGACAGCCAGCTAGACTGGAGCTGGGCCACAAAATGTCAAATTTAAATTTTGCTTTATCATTTACAGTAGGTCCGGTTGGCTCCAGAAGAGATTCCGGCCCAGCTCACCTGACATCTTGCTAGACAAGGCAGAGCAGTAATGTCATTTTCCAGATAGGAAAGAGAAGACAAGGAATTGCTGATGATCATACAAGCCCACCGGGACCAGATGAAGAACCCACCATGTTTGAGGGCTGTCCAACACGCAGCTGTGACACAGACCTCCATCGCATTATCAAGTTCATGGCTAAACAGCAATGAGTTGTTTTGGAGTTTACACCAAAGAATTGGTTGACTTTCTTGGTTGTTTTTCTATACTGGTTGATATTCTTTATAAAGTTAGAAAGCAGAGGTGCTCTTGGTTACAACTACTGCCACGAACGAGTTCACTGCACGCAAGGAAATATGATTTACTGACTAGTTAAATGCTAATTGTCAAATTTAGGGCTTTCAGGAATAATCCCATTGCTTACAATGGGATCCATTGCCCTCTTAAAAATAAGATTTGTGACACCTGTCTTACCCCAGGTGATGCCTCGGGAGAACGTGCGTGCTGCCTTCCAGGAACCCAGCCTGTTCTGGGTGGCAGTGGTCCAGGAGGTGCCACAGCCAAGCCAGGGAGCTCCGGGCAGCACGGCAGGACCAGGTGAAGGGGTGGGATGTGGCATGCAGGATTGGTGCAGCCCTGGCAGTGGCGGGGAGCTGGTGCCAGCCCTTCCCGCAGAGCACGGTGGGAAGGACTGTGTGTCAGGGACCCAGAGGGATCTGCATGGAGCTTGCTGGAGCCCCCAAGAAAGGTGGTAGGCAAAGGCTAACACAAGGGCAAAGTCTGTCCTGCTGAGGATATATAAGGTTGGGGAGAAATTGGTTTCTGAACCCTTTTATTTATTCATCAGATCCAAGTTTATCCTTTTCAAAAGTTGTTTTATTTAGTGCATGTTCTAGACATCCAACGCTAGGCCAGTTTAATAATTCAAAGCCCCTTTGATGTCCTTAGTGTACTCAGTTTACAGGAAAGTCCCAGCACTTCCACCCCAGAGCCCTGCATGACTGCAGGTCCCACCAGAGACAAAACACTAAACAGCTAAAATGGAGCCAAAGTCTCAGTGTAAGTTTGCAATGAAATGAAAGGAGCTTACTCAGTTCACCTTTAGTGAGATGCAGCCCATAAAGCTCCAGCTGACTACAGGTATTAAAAGTGCGGTGCTTAACGCCTTTTGCCAGAAAACAAGCTGAGCTGCATCTCGGGGAAACAGTACATTCAACTGCTACGGATTCTGTTGCTTTTCACAGAGCATCTCTTGTTATGACTTTAATAACTGAAGAGGAAATCCTGTTAATCGTAAGTTGCAAGGCTGTATGAGTTGACAACTGTGATATCACAGCTGTTGATAGCTCTGCACAGGCACAATGAGATAGCAGGTAATGCACGTCATTATTTTCAATAGGGAATTGAATTGGTTGCCTAATTTTCATCACACACGCACCCCACCCCCAAAAATGTCACACATCTTTCTTCTCCTAGCTATTACAACAAATATATTGCTCCTACAATCAGATGCCAACATACAATTAAGGACATGCAGGTGTCAAGCATTGATTACTACTGCTTAAGTTAGCAAAGGGTTAAACGGGAAGAAAATGAACAAAACAAGACGTCAACCCAGAAAGAAAGTAAAACAAATACCCAAACTAAATCCATCTCTGTTGGTGTGAACTCAGATAGCCTGATTTTTGCCATTAAAAAAACAAAACAAACCAGTCCCAGCAGCCTAAGCTTGCCTGCAACATCAATAAACTTTTCTTTAGACAATTATTTAAAGTGCACATTTCAGGTGCCAATGAAAGCACCAGTATGGCAAAATGAGTCTGGTTTTGAGACTCCTTTGTGGAATGAATTCACTAAAATTGTGCCTGTTGTTGGAAAGCTTTTACATCCAAGTGCACATCCATTACCACACATGAAAGTAAAAAGTCACCCTGTGCAAGCTGACTGAAGCCCGGTGAATATTTTAAACCCTTTATGATTTTAAATGACACCCAGTGATCTCCTATTTTCACTTATTGCCTCTGACACACACAATTTGTTAGCATGCTTTGGGTCACAAGTCAACAGAGCAACGCTGAATTACAGCAGCTGGGACAGTTTGCCTCCTTCTCACTTACATGTCCTCTGCAGCATTTACGCAGTGTATGGACTATAGCTCCTATAGGTGCCACAGAAGTGGAGGTGACCACTGCCCCAGGAGGATGCTGGTAATGGAGGAGGACACGGTCCCGTCCTTCTTCCTCCGAGCCCTGAAGGAGGCTGCTGAAGGCTCCCATGGAGAATTAAAGGTCTTTGTGCAGCACAAGGAAATTTCTGGGCAGAAAGGAAAACCCAAAACGCTAGCGAGATACCAAGTCTTGGCCACTGTGGCCAACATGGGAACTTTCCTGGAGGAAGAAAAGGAAAACAAAACACGAAAATATGGCCCAAAGAGGCAGAGAAAGCTAATGAAATGTCTGCTTTTGGAGAATACTGTGGGGTCAGCAATCCAGGCCAGGAGCATGGCGGTTACGAGAGAAGCCTCCACTGCTGGTAAGTCAAATGTCTCGGCAAAAAAACGTGGCCACCCCTGCAGCTGCTGGGCAATTCAGCCTTGATGCTCCAGACACCCTGGGCGCTCACCTTGAACAACAACTTTTAATTTCACTGCAGAGGGCTGGTGGTGGTGCAAAACCATGCGCTTTGTCTAAAAGAGTGCTTTTTTACCTTCTATTTAAGCAGAACCTGCTGGGGCTTTGCATCCTCACCCAAGGAGGGACGGCAAGCCCCCACCGCACCATGCACACAGCAGCCAGCGTGGTGAGAGGTCTCCTTGGGAGGTCCCATGAGACGGCCCTGTGCTGCCCAGATTGACACAGAGTCTCCGGAGAAAAAAAGGTTTCATTTTAATTATCCCAGATCCAATCCCGCAAAAGTTTCGCGGCCCCAAGCTTTATGTAATACTTCAAGATTAAAAGTGAAATAAGAAGAGACTTGACCTGGAAAAAGTTCCAGCTCAGGCAAAATTTATCTTTTTTCCCCTGATTTTTAGCAAATGTAGTGACGACCGGTATTATAGGTACTGCTCTGCCCAGAAGCATTAGCTATTACTCACCTCATGATAATTAGTCATCTAAGATACCATTTTTTAAAGACCTCAAATAGCTCCATCTGATTGTTACACTAAAGTCTTAAAGGGGGCCTCAGTGCAAGAGAATGGGCTCCTGTGCTGCAGGGAACTCAGGAGAAAAGGCACGGTGAAATGACAGGACAGAGTTGGCAACTAAACAGCCATCTCAGCTGCCCACTTCAGTTCTCCCTTCTCTAATTAGGGAGAAAAGATGCCAGCCCCTTTTGCTAAGTGCTTCAAGACCTGGGTAGTTAAAAGCACAACTCAGAGCACATTGTTTTCACCCCTGATGTGCCGCTGCAGAGTCACGGCCCCATGCTGAGCGGGGACCACAGAGCCCCAGTAGCATCACTATGGGCCGTGATGGTCCCTCACCTTCAGGTCTGCTGGTAGGAGGGCTGTTTTCTGCATGGGGCGAAGGGCTGAGGAGCCCCATGGGGCTGGCAGTGGTAGCATCGCTCCCCCATCCATGAGCCACATGGATCCAGACCTTCCCCGATACACCCTCCTCTGCAAGGAGGCAAGAAGGAAACCAGGTTCAGAGATTTTTGGCCCCCTCCCCTTCCAATCAAGCTTTTAGGATTAATTGAAAGAAAGAATGAGTCTCTCAGGAAGGAAAGACATTAATCTTATCAATTATTTGAATAGGGTGGAATGCAGTGACATCAGCAGCTAATGAAGTAAATCTAAATTAAGCCACTGTCTGGACATATTTTTTTATTATTAATTTTTTTTTTTTTTTTCCTTACAAAAGGGAGAACATCTGCTATTTGGCAGTGAGACCAATCGAGTCTCCAGTTAATCTCTGCAAAGTGGCATACCTCCTAGCTGTTCTGCGTGCAACCATTTCTTCAGTCCTGACCACCGGTATAGAAAATAGCTTGTTGAATGAGCCGCTGCAGAAATCGTCTTGTCATGAAGAACTCATTAGGTCAGCAATAAAGTGATTTATCAAAGACTTGGATTTCAGCCATCAGCTTCACTTGTACAACGGATTCAGTTGCAGTGCTTCGAGCAAAGGCTTACAAATTACCATTATAATCTTGTAAGCATGCCTCATCTCCACCAGCCAGTTCCTGACCAGTGAAGTGGAGACCAAGAAACACAATCCTTTCTGACCTCTATTATATGCTGTCAGCCATCCAGATGTGATGCAATGAGTAGAGCAGATATTAATACTTCTGAATGGCAGTGAAAGGGAGTTCACATTCTGGGAGAGATACTGGAAGCAATGGGAGATTGCTTTATGCAATCTTAACTTTTCCTGAGCCTCCCCTGCCTGATCACACGAGCCCTGTTGCAGGGGAGACCTTTGCAGAAGTGGAAGGTCTCTTGGCGCATGTCAGCGATCGGCTCGGTCTTACGCAGCACCTGACTTTATATAATCCAGCATGTGTCTGATGATATTTTTCAGTTCTCTCAGGTTGAAAACTGCCTTTCCTACGTCTGTCACAGTTGTGTTTCTGCGTTAATCCCATTCTCCCGTCTGCCTGAGCTGGGAGAGCGGAGGGGAAAAGGTGGGGAGGGAGCGGATGATTTCTTTAAAAAGTTGAAAGCCTGAGTTTCCATGGTCCGGAACACAGGATCAAGTTCACCAGCTTTTTCAGCCCATCACATGTACAACTGGTATTTTTCCTTGCAAAACAGATTTCATTTTCTTAACTAAGTCACTTTTCAGGCAAGAAGAAAACCCCCTGCTAAGCACAGCTTCAGGAACAAGCCAAATACGTGCCCACACACACATACTTTATTTAATTTTCCATTCTCTGCTCTGCCTCTGATCCTCTCCCACCACCGGCTGCGTCTTGAGGTCTCTCCTTACCACCTTTCCCTCTCTTCCACCAGTTTTTCCCATTGGAATTCCTTCCCCTTCTGCCAGCATCCCGCTTTCCCTCAGGACATGAACTCGGTTACATCAGCATTGAACTTTCAAACCCGTTATGTTCAAGTGGATTCAAAATTAGTCAAAACAAGCTCATCCATCAATAGCTTTTAATGTCAAGAGCTCTGAGGGCAGGGGGTGGAAGGCAGGGCCGCGGTGCATATTCAGGCAACAATGAAAATTTTGTCAAAGAGCAATTAAGTGTGCTCCTGTGACAGGTTGGCACTGCACTTTTTCTAAGGTGAGAGAAGTCATAAAACATTTACAGTTCACCCAGCACTAGCAGCATCAAGTGCCTTTTACATCCAGCCCGCATCTCCTCAGCGATCAGAGAAGACCCAAACCTGCCTTGTGCCAAATGGTAATTGCATTTTTAAATAACATTAGTCACCTTTTATCATGACTTTTCAATTTGCCGAGTCAAATGTCATATTCCCTATTGCTGGGCAGCCCTTTTCGCTGTGCTGTGAGCATTAATTAAACAGACAGCTGGAGTTTGTTATCATCTATTTCAGCCACAAAGCATAAATATAAATAAAGGAATTTCTTTCTTTACTAATATTCGTCAAAAATAATTTGTTCTTATCCAACCATTCATAAGAATTATGATAATAACACTATCTTTAAGAGTTTAATCAGAGTCAAAACCCCATTCTAGGCAGAAGAAGCTGTACTCCCTTCATCTTCAGGGCTATTAAAGTTATTTCCACACACACACAGGATACAGTACTTTAACATGGGAATCTGGCAGGATTTGGCTGCTGCAATCCTACCTGGTACGAAAGTCAAGGGCTGAATTCTAAGAAGCGATGAATTGAAAGAAAGCAGCTGAAGAGGCTGCTTGGCAAACAGCATGTATTTCCACTAAGACCTGAGCACACCAGGTAAGATTTCCATAAGGTGAAGAATATGACTGTAAGCCAGATATAAAAATGGAAAGAAAAAACAGCATGAAGAATTGAATATCTGAAGACTAATGAGTGAGCTGATGCTCCCTGCATGGCTGAAGGGCTGAGTATGCTATTGACTGAGACAACGGAGTTTTTGGACAATACGGGAATCAAACGGATGTCAGGGAGCTGCAAAACTAGTATTTTTCTGCATCCTCTCCTTTCCAAATGAGGGGAGTGAAGCAGAAATTTAATAATAGAGAAATGCTCATCCTTTCAGCGCTGGGAAAAATCCTTTTATGTAAAGAAAGTGCTGTGGACAAAACACATTGAATGGAGGACTAAGAGCCAGTTTCTTAATGCAGTGCCTACCTGTGTGGGAACAGCTCCTTTTATTCTCCTGATTAGGCTACTCACCCCACAGAGGGGAGATCAGCTGCAACCAGACTACTCTGCACCAGCCTCGATGGTTGCAGGCAAAGGACAGGAACATAGTAGCTCATCTTTTATGTCAAATGATGCAAGACAGATTAAGCAAAAGGAGTTTTCCTCCATTGGTAGAAGGGAATATCAAAGCCCAAGCTTGCTGGGCACTTGATTTGGTCCTTAGTCAGCCCAGGAGGTATCAACAGGGAGTTCAGCTACACCCAAAACCCAGAGGTGATCAAAGAAGAAAATTGCTTATCCATGCCCTTCCAGAGCAGGAGGCAAGGGAATAATTTTGGTCTCACTTTATGGTAACACAAGAGTTACTTGGCTTCAGAAACAACCATCCCTGGCAGAACTAGGACTGGAAGCCACAGCTCCTGGGTCTTGCTTCAACAGCATAAGCGGAAGCACTGCCCCCCGGGCTGAGCCCTAGCCCTGAGCATTTGTCCATGCCCCAAAGCCAGGGACAGGCCATCACATTTTACCTCAGCTCCTAATCTCCTCTCTAGCAATTCTGCAAGTATTGATTAAGTCCGTGCCGTCCACTCATGGTTGACATGTCCTTCCAACAGCTCGCTATGGGAAATTTCAAATTGCTTTATTAAACCATCTCCTATACATTTACCTACCAGCAACCTAATAATGACATGAAATTAAAAACACATTACCTTAATCTGCAATTATCCCATTATAGAAGCAGGAGAGTGCTGCAGAGGCAGTCATCCCATTTTTACAGCATAACTACTTCAGATAAAAATTACAGAGAGGCAGGTTTCCTATCTGTGGAGAGATAAAGTAGGTCCTTTCAGAGCTTTGGCCAGTTTGTGACAGGAGGTTAAATGAAGATGTGCGAAGGCCAAAGTCAGTGTTTCCAGGTGACTTGCATTTTGCCTCCAGTGAAGCTTCTCTTTTCCCTTATCATTGCAGCCTTTGTCACCTGTAGAAGATTATTCAATAGGTGTTTTGTGTTTTTGTCTCTCAACCAAGATCCATCTTCCTCCAGGACAAGCAGACAACCCTAGAAAATGAAAGGGCACATGCTGGTCTCACCTTTTTGTGGAGGGCTTGCCCACCTTTCCTCGCCTCTCCAAATGGTAGAAATAAAAGGGCGGCTTTTATCCTGTAATACAGATGAGAAATGTACCCACATCACATTTCTTCTGTCAAGCTGATAGATCAAACTGGGAATGGGGGAGGCAAATGTAGGCGATGTAGACTGAAAAGAAGAGCGTTAGCTAGACAGATGAGTACAGTGAGAAATCAAGTAAGAACTATCCAGTCCATTTCCCCACAGCCCTGGGCAAACATGAAATCCATGAAGTCCAAAAATCACTCCTAAATCTTTTTTGTGTGCCTACTGCAAGCCATCCGTTTCTCACACCACAATGGGCATTTCTAGGCACCAAGCTGTAGAGGAGAGAGACTGGAAGATCTGCCTTTTGTGAGGACTTTGGGGTTTCCTAGCTGTCTTGCAGAGCTGGGAGTGCCGTGTTCAAAAGGTCCACTGTTTATCCTAGTCCTCACCGAGGGAGACTGAATCCCAGGCCCTTTGGAGCACCCAAAGCCAGAAGATTTACTTCTTGCTTGCCCTTTCAGGCTCTTTCTTGTTTCAGAAGTACCAGAGCATTTGGGTTGTTTCTACTGAACATTGCAATGTTCTTGCGTCTTCCCACCCATGTAAATTGGAATTTTGTTTTGCAAAAATAGGACCAAATGTTTATTCTAACCTTTCTCATAGAACGCAAGTCCCACTTCTGATCACTTCTCCCAACAGAGCCTCCATCCAAAGGAAAGATGTCCTTGAATACCCTCTTTTCCTTGATGAGTACAGAGCTTTCCCCATCTGCTCTCTGAGCATAGACACGAGCCCAAGCCTTGTGTCAACATGTTCCCAAGCCTCCTTTCATAATAGGGAAATGACAGTGGTTGCTGCATACGAAGCTGAAATCAAATGAATAAATGAATGCCAACAGACTGTGGGTAGAGGCAGAGGTTGCATAACAGAGCGACTACAAGTGCACAGATGCAGTGAAGCCAAACTGGGTGCTGAGTGGATTGTCAGGGCTTGTTTCTGAGGGATGCACCTAGCCATTTCACAAGCACAGCTGTCAGCCGACGAATTATTCCCAGTGAATTAAGAAACAAAAAATCAAGTCCTCTACCCATCCAGTACTCATGCAGGCCATTTGGAGGGAATATTTTGTGACACCTCTAGGTAAATCGGATGGTGATTTGTTATGGAATGGTTCCTTTTCCCTGCAGGAACAAAGTCTGGAGATATCCTACAAAATCCTTACTATGTCAGTGTCAAACTCAATAATTCTCTCCAAAAAAATTACTACCAGCTGCACATTTGGCATTAATGTCACACTAAGGGCATGACTGCGTGGATGAGGACTGACAGACTTATGCTCCGTGCCCTGGCTCTGAGCTGGCCAGATGCAAACGAATTCTGTTCCAGAAGCAGATAGCCACGATAGCAGGAAGGCAGCTTACTCGAGAAGCAAGGCCAAAATTTTTGCCACTATACTGTTTTCTGGATGCCACAGTGTGCAGCTCTTTGTCTCCCTTTCAGGTGACTTTCTTGCCTATGAGCCCTTTAACCTGAACTGGAACGCCTTCTTTTTATCCTCCTCTCTTACACCAGAAGAGGAGACCCAACGTTGCTTTAACAAACATGGCAACACCTTCTTAAATAAACAGCACACTTCTGCACCTCGTTCCTCTCAAACAGAAACGCTACTTCAGCTTCTTTGTGCCACTTCCCCTCCAAAACTGCAGCAGCAGCAAAGCAATCAACGAGAGCATGAAGTAATATCAAACACAGCAGACCTGTTTCATTCTGAACAAACCCACAAATAACCCCCAGTTTGAGGAGGAATGCACAAACACTTAGAAGCTAATTCTCAAACCCAGCAAGACAAAGGCAGAGTTAAAAGACTCAAAACACCTGAGCAAGCAAAACAGTCTCTTATTCCTCGCTAAAGCAAACACAAAGACGAATCGTGTTCACTTTTCAACCCGGCAAGCCGGCCATAATATATTGCCTGCCACAGTGATGATGATTGTTCTTGTGCTCTCCACCTCAGCCTGATATGCACTTGGCAGATTCATAACTCTTTCAAGCTCTCCAAGATAAATACGTGGGTGCTTGATAGAGAATTTCAATTATAACGTTCCTGGAAGCGTCCAACATGCTGCCCCACACAGCCAATGCAACAGTGGATTTGCCCCCCCCCACCCCAGGGACACAGTCTGCAGGTCAGGTCCAAAAGGGTTGGAGGATCCTTGTGCTTTTGGAAGCCTCCTTTCTTCTGCGAGGACAGGTCCCTGTCATTCACAACCGCCTACAGCATCCTCTAACGCTCCCATCCCCAGGCCCAAAGGGACTGCAGTGGGGGGGTGTATTGTGTTGGCCACCAGCACATCCGACAGGGACAACCAAAGGTCTTGCTGTACGCTGACCTCATCGGCGTCTTTGGCAGCCCATCTGTCTTCCCTTTCTCTATATCCAGTGGCTGAGGATCTCCTTCTCAGCTTGATGCCTGCTTCCCATGTCCAAACCCCAGACTGAGAAATTCTTTTCAACGGCTGAACTGCCACAAGTGACATGCTTCATGGGAAAAAAGAAAAACACCCCCACCGAAGGAGTCAAGCAGTTTAGAAAAGCCATCTCCCCCTTCACCCCTAAGCCACAGGGGACTTACTCTGACAACCAGCTGTTATCAGAAGAGACTGCTGAGGTGGGAAGGGCTCCCCACAGTTCAGACCTGCTGCTTGCAGCTACAGCTACAGGCTGCCAAGAGCCAGGAGCACACAGGAGAGCAGACTGCATTTCGATAAGGGCAAGTGATCTGATGGATTCAAATCTTGATTGAAGGAACCCATTAGATTCACTTGTTTGATGGTGGAAAAAACCCCAACAGTCTTTGGCCATGTTTAGCATGCAGGAAGTCCTGGCGGGGGGACCAGGGACTGCACACGTGTGTGCACGCATACAAAATATACTGCAGGTGCCTAGTTTCTAAGACAGCAACCAGCGCATTCGGCAGTGAGAATTTGCTCAGGACTGTCACATCTATCGCTGCCAAATACATCTGCCCTTGTACAAAACACAGCGGATTAGCAACTCTCCTCCAGCCTCCGTGCCAGCCTCCTCATTAGTCCTGAGCTGAACCACGCATTGCAGGTGGGTGGGAGTGCACTGAGCTTTGCATCCTCAGCTTTTGGATGACCCTCGCCCTGCCCCGATTGCCCCAGTGAACGTATGTGCTGCAAAACTGGAGCCAGTGAATTCTCCCTGACACAGTGTGTGTTACTCGGAGGGACTCTGCAGAGTCAGAGCTCCCGCTGTATCCAGGGGCTTAGCAAGAGACGCTGCTCAGTGCAGCTGGGCTGGTCGGATACTAAGCCCGAGAGCCCATTTCAACAACATCCAGCAGATCAGGGATGCTTCGCATATTCCTAGTGAAATATTCTGCCTTTCACAAAGGATAATAGCTTCTGCAGCCTGTGAAGCATGACAGATGCATCTCGCATCCTTTACACAACACTATTGGCTGATAAACTGCCTTCATTTTACCACTCAACTCGGCCAAAACCAAGGGAGACACTTGGATCACTCTCTTCTCGCATTTACTTCCTCCTCCTCCCTACATCCTACTATTGCCAAGACATTCTAGAAGTTCACCATTTTGTCCTGACTGATAGAAAAACAAACTAGAGTCTTCACACCATTTAATTTTAGGTCCTGGAGATCAGAACTTAACACAGTGATTGCAGAGAAGGAAATGCTCCAGATGGTGAATACATCAACCGCATTTAGGTGCCAATCGCCCTACCCCACCAGCCATGTCCTCCTGACTGACATGTCTGGGGTGAGGCACTGTAATTACCTTTCCCTCTGAAAACACAAATTAACTATTAGAGAAAGCACAAAGAGAAAATTCCATCATAAAAAAAGGCAGGTGAATTCTTACCAGCCTGGGACCCAAAGTCTGTGTGCCCTCCAAGCTTTTCTTACAATAAGCAAGAATTACGTAGTGCATTTGTTTTGGGAGTTTCTCAGAGGCATGTTGGGGAATGGGTCCCATCCCATTGACTTCTTTTGTGTTTCTGAATAAAAAAAAAAGAAAGAAATCTCTTACCTTGTCAATATTGACCCTGATTTGTTAAAGGTCCATTTGTCAGGGCTAATACATTGCTGCAGTGTCAGCGTGTTAGGATTTACGCTTCCCTGTAAAGATGGGTTCATTTCAGAAACCCAAGGAACTTTAGTTACTTGACTTTGGTCTGTCCTTTAAACTCCATTGTAGTATAAAAAACACGCGGTAATTGGGTGCAAGGATTAACATGCCACACAACGTAGTGACACAGCGCAGTTTTCCACGAGGGGATGCTGGTAGTGAGACAGACCAGTAAGATGGCGTGATCAGAAGAAACCAAGGAGCAGCAAATGACACAGGGGCTGCTCCCACCTGCCAGGCTGGTCCTGTCTTCTCCCCCCTTCAGAACCTCCCACAGGTCCCACTGAAATTGGGCTGCATCCATCACTGGTGGCAACAGCCCTGAGGCCGACCCTTCCCATGGCGATGGTGAGCCTCACTGCCCTGCAGCCTGGCTGCTGGGAGCCAGACCTTGACAAGGAATTGCTGCCTCTGTACACAAAGTGTTTAATCTCCTCTAATGCTAACGTGCTGGCACCGAGCACCCCGATGAGGGTTCGGTCCTCTGCCAGCAACGCTCTTACTCAGGCAAAAAGGCCACCAAATGGTGGCAAGCAGCTGTATGCTGACGCGCATATTATTTCAGACGAGGAAGAATATCTGCTTTGTTTTCTCTTCAGTAAGGGTAGATGAGGTGTCTGACAGGCTGTTGTCTCTATTTGCACAAGCAGACTCGTACTTAACCCGGCGCAAGGGTCCCTGCCCACACATCTTGCCCCTCCCACGCCTGTACATGTCAATAAGAAAGCCTTTGGCTGCCTCTCTGGCAGAAGAGCGTGAAACCCTCCCTCGTCCAAAGTCATGAACCCTGCTGCAATGCGGGCCTCCTGCCCTAAGGGTGAATATTGTTCATAAAAAAGACCCTTCTGGCCCTTCCTGGCCATGCCTCCAAGATCAGTCTCCCTCTGGTTCTTGCAGTGTTCGCAGGTACTTGGTCCGTGCTCCCTCCATCCCTCACCACGCCTTTCTCCGCTGCCTCTGCAGAGTCACTCTGATTTACACCACGGTCTGCAAGAGGAAGATCAGGCTCTCCAACTCCACCAGATATCTCATACTAGTCCTCAAAACTGACAGCAGACAGAGGCAGCTCCAGGCTAATGTCACAGCCGCAGCTTCAGCACATGGCGGGCAGAGTCTGACCTAGTTTTAACCCTGCTAAATATGCAAAGAAAGAAAATGAGAGTGTGCGGGGAAAAGCAGTCCAAGGTTTTCTCTGTTTCCTAGGTACTTCTCTGCTGCTTTATCTTTAACGTTCATACTACATTGAAACATTTCCACTGCCAGGTCTTCTTATGGGTGTACAAAGAGAGGAAAAACATGGTAACATCTGAAGAGTGGGCTGTTTGGGGTTTTTTTTGTGGGGTTTGGTTTTTGGGGTGGGGTGGTGGGGTTTTTTTGTACAAGCTTATAGGAAGGTGGAATTTTTCAAAGGTTAACATTTTGACAAAATACAAGAAAAATTTGAAAAACTTTTTGCTATCATTTGAGCAGAAATCTCTCTTCAGCTGTTTACCTTTCCATTTTGCTTGATTTTGCAGTCTTTTTGTTTTTAACTTAGTCATGGAGAGCTAAATGCTATCCTGACTGTCATTCTGACAGGCCTTTTTTGTCTGTTTGTTTTATTTTTAAGAAAATGTATTTTTGCGCACTTGGCTTTATCTTTGTTTCAACATCTGCCTTTCCTTTAGCATTTCTGGTTCACTTCCACCATAGAAAATACTCAAACTTCAGCTTCTCCTCCTGATTCTTTAATAACTCTAGACCATTTGTGTAGCACATAACTATTTCATTGCTATGGAAACACTATTTTATTTGAATCACCGGCACAGTTTGGTATACCTGTTTTTTGGCACCTTAATTTCAATACAAAACTGTGCTCACCGACAGTGCAGAGGGCTTTATCAAGGGTACGTGCAGCACAGCGTTCTGGTCTGCGTCCTTCAGTTAGTATTGAGCCCCCTCAGCCAGGATCTGGTGATGCCCAAGATGTAAACGTGTCTTATGAGTCTGAGTACACACCTGAGGTTGAGCTATGAAATACCACGGCAAGATGGGGAATATTGCCCAGCATAGGGACCATAAGAACCTGTGGCAAAAAGAAATAGAAACCCTCTAAATATTTGCTACCAGCAACACACCTAGATGAATGGACATCCCTAGCGTAGAGCCAGTTTCCATCCTGGAGACATGAGCGCTGCAGAGCAGAGCAAGTGGAGAAACGTGGGGAAGACATCATGAAGAGGAACTTCCTGGGGAGGGAGAGGACGGTAACGGGATGTAAAGATACAACCGGGTTTTGAATGCGCTTATGATGCACGAGGGGCACTGCCACCTGATAGCATGTGAGGAACAAGTCTCAGACGTGGAGATCCTTGTCGGAGTGGTTAAGAAAAAAAGCCAAGGACAGGAAATCATGAAAACCATTAATCAGTAGACCACAAGCGGTGTTGCTTCTGGCACAGGTTGAGACAATGCTATTTGTTACGACTCCTAGGAACATTCCTGACCTTGCTCAGGAAGGTTCTTAAATGATTACATCCCTCGACTTCAACAGAACTCAGGCATATGCTTATATGCTTTCCTCAGCAAGGCTTTTTTTCTGAATCAGGATCTCCATGATTACAGTCAACTAATTATTTGAAAAGCATTTTCATCTGGGCTCCAAGCGATCAAATTAAATACAATTAATGTGGGTTTGGCAGGACTCCACGCAAACAAAAGTTGCTGGTTTTGTGCAAAATTGGAAAATCAGTTTTTGCTAATAGCCTGATGTATGAAATCTGCTGGTGCAGCTTTTCACTGTTTTCCCAACTTTTCCATTTTGCTGCAAAACTGTTGATGCAATTCTGTCCTGATAAATGAAGCCCCAAATCCCACAACATCCTGCCTTTAGTACAGGACCTTGTAGGAACCAGAGACTGAGAAAGAATGAATTGCTATGGTTTGCAGTAAAAGATAAAGACAAAGAGCACGCTGAAAATAAAGGAATCAACTCTATGCCACTTTATCAAAAGAGATACAGCAAGAAAATGATGTAAATCATGAGGCATTAGCAGCTAAGGGAGACTTCAGGTAGGAAGGCAAAATGAATAACACACAGCAGAAAAAACATACGTATAAAAATATACTGAAAACCAAACATCGTTTTGGACAGAAGTGCAAACAAGCATACATACACTTTCTAATGAAGCTCACAACAACAGTCTACTTGTCCCTTTACTCAGTACTTTACCATGAAATTCACTTGAGTTTTCCCTCCGAACAGCTATCCTTATGGATCATTTTTCACAATGAAGCAGGGAGTAAAGCACATCTAAACCTGAAGGCAGTGTGTGTCTGTTTCTGGCTCACTGAATTCCAGTGCATTCTTTTTGTAGAAGAGATTTTGATGCAAATATCATGAGACTTCATGGCTGTAAAACACATGTCAGTCATAGAAAGGAGAAATAATTTGGAAATGCAATGAAGCTGTGTTAGAAGAAGGATCTATCTTTATTAAATCATAATTGGAATAAGAAGAGTCAGACTGATGAATGAAATCTTTAGTAAGCAGAGGGATATGAATTTTTGCAATATGCTGAAGCAATGCAATAGCAGAAGTAATCATCGTAAATATTAATATTAGTTACATACAGAGATTAATCTCTAAGATAGGCAGAATCTCCAGATAAAATATTTGAGTCGATGCAATGTCACAGGGGATGGCAGTGTTCATCATTCCGCTCTCAGCGCAAGGAAGCAGTCCTCCGTACTTGGAGGTCTTTGTGGAGGAAAACCTCCTTCTGGCTCTGGGATGCCCCAGAGACACACACAGGCACTCAGGAGTAATGCAAAGCAGTGTGCCCACCAATTGAAGCCACTGAGTGCTGGAATAAAGGCAGCCCAGCTGCCTCTGAGCCCCAGATGCTCCAGCCGCATGGGCAGCAGCTGGAAGGCACCAGCCAACGGGACAGCAATGCACCCTGCAAGATACGGGGTCCCTCGCGCAGTCTTGTTCCAGGCTCTCGACACAGGCTCTAGATAATCAAAATCATGTGAGTGCTGTCATGTTAAGCACTTCAGAGCTGTTTATAGTTTGCATATCTTTGTATTGTTATTGCACAATTAAGCTGAAGACTTCCAGACCAAGCTGTCCCAAAAGCACAGGGAAATTCAGCGCTAGTCACTTTTCAATCCTGTTAATTGATCAGAGGAAAAAAAAAGAAACTGTCTGGGCCAATATGTGCTACGCATGTTAGGAAGGTGCAGTTAGCAGTTTCTTTTGTTAAGAATTAAACCTTTTTCAGGGTAGCACATGTATATAAAGTGACGTCAAGTATCACTCGTATAAAATGCTACTTTCCAAGGACCGCTGAAGAAATGGTTTAGACTTTTTCTCTGAGGTTCCAGCAAGCAGATTTCTTTTTGATATCCCCAGCATTTTGTCTAAAAACACCTGTCCCATCAAGTTATCCTTTCAACCAAGAAAGGACTGGAGAAGGAAAACAGATGTCTGATGCATCCTCAACAAGAATATAGGAAAGCATGACAAGAAAACATATGCCATGTATTTTTTTAGTCTTTTCTTTCTGTTACTGTTATTAATACCATGCAAATAATGTGCACTGGGATCTTTAAACATCTTCTAACCATTCAGTAAATCATTTCACAGAATAATGAATTCAGTACTGTGAATCAGCCACACAAATTTTACGACTTCTTTTAGGTTTTATGTCACATCTGGAAACCCATTGGACATGCATGGTACTTTGGTGCACCTTCGGAGAGCGATTCTTGGCTTTGTCTGAGGATGCCCTCTCCTCAGCTCTCCATGCCTGTGGTTAGGACCTCTGTTTCCACTGAGGAGTAGGAGCGGGACACGCTGACCATGTCTGGCGCTGTACTGTACAGCAGAGAAACGGCCTCGTGTTCTTGGAAGTGAGCCCTGTGTTACACAACTGCAGTTCAAAGGTTACAAAGGCAAAGGCTTCGCCAGCAGACTCAACACTTCAAAGCAGTGGCAACAATTGTTGGATCAGAGAGGAAAGAAGTTGCCTGTGGGTCCCCAAAGCAAACTGGAGTCTCAGAAGCAAAAACAGGATCCAGAAGAATCTTACTGAGAAACAATGAGAAAAGAACTGCTCATTTATGTGGAACAAAAGACTGAGTCCTCAAGAAACTCTCCAAGTTGCTTCCACATCCAATCAATATTTTCTCTAGCACATATGGAATGAGTCCCAGCCAACTTCCTCCCCCAGACATTCCTGTTTCTGACTATCCTTAGAAAGAAGCAAGGCAGCTAATTCAACGAATCTCATTCATACTTATGGGAGTCACCAGGCTTGGAGGGACCGTCTCACCATCCGGTTTTCCCGACTCAACAAATTACTGCAGATAAGCTCAGTCACATATACATCGATACATATGCTCTTAGCTCACAGCAGATGCAAGGTAATGTCACACAAGCTCGGTCCTCTAATGTCAGACAAAATCTGAAGACTGAAATTTCTGACAAGTGCAAAGGAAAGAAGGAGGAAATTTAAGACTGGTCATAGATGATATGGGGGTGGAGATGAAGCCTGGTCTACAAAAGCCACATAAGCAAGGTGGAATACCCGTTCCATACAAGCCTGACTCTTTCTTACAGTCAGCACCAAAGTCACATCAGCTTAGGAACGGACCAAATAATAACCTTGGCTGAGGCACGATGCCAGCAATTTGGATTTGCTTGAGTATGACCAAAGTAAATGCTCAGGTTAAGCATATCTCTGCAGACCACCTTCTGCTCTTCTTTCCCTCCTGCTGCAGCAAACCTCCTCAAAAGTTCTCTTTTAAGAAACCATTTGCTGCAAAATTAAAGCTGATGAGACTCCCTGAAGAGATGAAACCGCCTCCATTTCAACTTCAACATCTCGAGGCTCAGACTACTCTTTGAAAAGGAGGATTTTCAATTCACATGCTGCCAAAGAAGATTTGCTGAGGATAACAGCCTCCTCACCTGCCCAGTCAGCAACATAGATGGTGGGTGTTCATCTCTGCTGCTTCAACAAAGGGCACATCATTTTAGCTCACATTATCACTGAAATGGGTTTATGCAGAGTTGTTTGACTTTGGCGTGGAAGGGCCGGGGCATGCATTACTTTCTGCTGACTTGCCAGCGCTCATCTGTTGGTGCCTCTAGGCCCAGATACACAAAGTCAGTTGGGCACTAAAGTCTGCTGAAATATGGGGGTAAATACCACCTAAGCCCGAACCATACATAAACCTCACTTGATTTTAATGGCATTTATACCCTAGTTGACAGGATGTGCTCAGGGCCTTAGCCACTTATGGGCATTTAATTGAGAATTCAGACACAATTCTGCAGACAACTTCCTACATTTTTATATAATTTGTTAGTTTGTTTTAGAAACAATCCTGCAGTTGCACAATTCCACCTGGGAAGGAGCGCGTGTGCTGCCTTCCTCTCCCAGGCCCTGGAAATATCAAGAAACAGTGATTTTAAGTATTTTAGAAACTCTGTGTCCACACCAATGACTGCATTTTAAAACTTTGATGGACATTTATTATTTGCAAGAGCATTTTAAAGGGTAAATTTCAGATCACAGCAACCTGTATGTTAATTGCCTAGAGTTTGTTTGAAGATGTGGTTTGAAGGCCTCTTATAGGAATTTGGAAGAGAAGAGGATGTCCTATAAAGCGAAGCCCAGTTTTTCCCAGTGTGTTGTACAGGTACAACACTATCTTGCTGTGAGTTCATGGCAATAAAGGCAGTGAGGAAAAATAAATACAAATGCCTTAAATTCTGAAAAGCAACCTCTGACTTGAAGTTCATATTTGTGTGGCAGATTGTCATATCATGGGCAATCCCAACCACTGAATTTCTACGTGCATTAAGCAGCAGCCCTTGTGGCAGCACATGTTTTATACTCCTCTCTGTCCTGAAATCCCACAATTTTCCATTTGTATGACACTTTACTGCCTCTTCATTATATACCCAGGAAGCAATGCTGATGGATTAGCACTGCATCCAAACCAGAAACTGGCATCATCTCAAGACTCACGTGATTTACAACAACTGCTAAGTAAATTGGGATACTTTTTTTAGTTCCTACTCTTCCTTTTTTAAAAATAAATCTTAAGAAAATACAATCCCAAAGGCCTAACAGGCATACATTTACAGATGACAGCAGTGGGTCATAAATGACATCTTTTCATGGTACTATTTATGAGAGCCAAATAAACTGAACATATTATGAGCCATTTATAATGTTCTTCAGCAGAACAGTCAGCCAAGAGACAGAGCTGAAAGCCTGTTGTAACAAAAGGTATCAAAATGAGGAGGAGAACAGTATCTATAATTCCTACTCCGGTGATAAAACAAGCATAGTACAGCAGATGGGTTTAACACAAGATCACTATTAAATAAAACACTGGCTCGAATGCCAAGGAATGAATATTCAAGAGGGAGTGAGTTGAGTGAAAATGTATAAAGGCAGCAAACGTAGCTCAGCTAACCTAGACGTTACTTGCAACTCTAACCAAAACGATCAAAAGCCGCACCTCGAGTACTGTGTTCAGTTTTGGGCCCCTCAGTACAAGAAGGACACTGAGGTGCTGGAGCGTGTCCAGAGAAGGGCAACGAGGCTGGTGAAGGGACTAGAAAACAAGTCTTATGAGGAGCGGCTGAGAGAACTGGGGTTGTTTAGTCTGGAGAAGAGGAGGCTGAGGGGAGACCTTATCGCTCTCTACAACTACCTGAAGGGAGGTTGTAGGGAAGCGGGTGCTGGACTCTTGTCCCAAGAAACTAGCGATAGGACGAGAGGAAATGGCTTCAAGTTGCGTCAGGGGAGGTTTAGATTGGACATTAGGAAGAATTTCTTTACCGAAAGAGTGGTTAGGCATTGGAACAGGCTGCCCAGAGAGGTGGTGGAGTCGTCAACCCTGGAGGCGTTCAAAAAAGGTGTAGACGTGGCACTCCAGGGCCTAGTTTAGGAGTCATGGTGGTGTTAGTTGATGGTTGGACTTGATGATCTTAGAGGTCTTTTCCAACCTTAATGACTCTATGATTCTATGATTCTATGATTCTAAAGCCACATAATTCTCCATGTTGGTTGAACAGCCCCTCTGCAGTCAAAAACTCTCACGATTAGGTATTCATCAACGCTTACACAAATGACAGGACTGAGCACATGGACGGCACAGGATCCTGATCGTGTAACACTGATAAAAAAAGATGTAAAACTCAAAACCACACCAAACCCAAAAACCTAACAATATCAATTTGCAGAGCTTTTTCACTTACCACTTCATAAACTTTTCAGTTCTTTATCAGAAACACACTCTAATTCATCTTTTTGGCAGCTTCATAGTTGTAGAACACTGTTTGACAAAACATGAGCCAAGTTACAACCTAAAAAAGGGCTTCTTTTCATTTTTAGAAGTTTTGAAAAATATTTTATGGTCAGAAGCAAGGCTGGAATTAATTAAAGTGAATAAGGCTGCACCATGGAATATGGAGCTACAACACTCATGCTTTAGAGGAGCGCTCCAGCGCTCAGTGGGTTTGGAAGCAGCAGAAAGGATGCCACCACTAACAAGGCATTTTGAATAACTTTTTTTTTTTGTCAACTTGCAGTGTTTTTTAAATTAAATGTTTCTGTAAAATGTAATTTTGGTATTAACTATGTAATATCTTCTTTAGCTTGAGACTCAACGCTTCAAAGACACACTTCAAAAGCTTGAGACTTACCTAATCAGCTCTCTAAGCTCATTTAAACTATGCTATTACATGAACAAGGAGAGGACAAACAGCAGTAACAGCAGAACATACAAATTCAGAACCAATGTATACCATTACAATATAATTTCAGAGTAAAAAGGCACTGAACATCATAAAAGATTCAAACCGAAAATATCCAAACACTTTCCCAGTGACCCAACCATACCCCAAAGACCCAGGCTGCATCAGACAAATCCCTCTGCAGATGCTGCGATTGGAAATACAAACCGTCCAGCGGTGACTCTCAAGATGCCTGGACTCCCAGCAGGTTAGCTGAAGTATCGGGAAAACATACGAGTGGGGCCTGATAAACTAGACAAAGTTTAAAAGTTACTTTAAAAAATCTATTTAAAGTAAACAGTTTCGCAATCCTTAACAGGCTTTACACATTTCAAGAACTAAGAGATGGGAGACATATAGCCTTGGTGATATGTATACATATGTATGTACATATACACACATATAAACACACATGTATATATGGCACCAACAATCCCAACAGAGTAGTTGTTGCCTCGTCTTGATTTTACACTGTTGCACATGCTGATGTGTTATGAAGGACCAGTGATACAAAACCCAGACGTAGTAACAACCCTGCTTCACCTAAACCCTTAGCTTCTGAGTATATTGGGGGAGAAAATTTTATATTGGAAAACTGGGAACCTGTGCTTTAAGGCTTGTCAAATGATTAATATATATTTCATGGATGACTAATACATATTTAATGGATGGCCTTGGAGACTGTAACTTACAGTTTACTAATTTAGACAGGGACGAGTAAGTAACATTAAGGTGTGGCTCCTCCTTTATCTTATCACTACACTCATATGTATGCTTTGTATGGAAAACTTTATTTGATAATAAAAATAGCATTCACAGACTTTCTCCTTCTTTGTTGCTACATCATATACATAGTGTCTGTTCCAAGGAAAGAAGCTCGTACTGGGTAAGTCCACATCTACTCATACTAGTGTTATGTATAAATCCAGTAAGTCAAATAAAGCTATGAACAATGTAGTATTTATATATGCATAGTGTTTTATAAAAAAGATTGGCCCACATACTGCTTTTCATCAACACAGAAAAGAGCGTTATGTCTATAGCACATTGCAAGAAATGATGATTGAAGAACATAGACCGCATACAAGTGCTTAATAATACACAAGCAGGCCCACCATGAAAAAAAGAAATGATATTCAAACCAACAAAAGCTTTAGAATTACTTATATAGTCTCCCATTTTAAAACAGCTTTACATACCTGATTCAGTTTACATTAAAATATATCCCCTGAATCAATTTGTTCCATTTTCAGAAATATAAACACTTAATCACATTCCTCACAGCTAAATTTTGTCATAAATCCTCTTTTATACAAGAAAAAGGCAACAGTTTTGTTTTTTTTCCAACAGGCTCTATTAATTACAATTTAAACTGTACACACAATGATTGGCCATCTTCTTTCTTGGTTTTGTTTTTACAGTACCATGGCAACAACAGTGATAGACTTGCAATGTTTTTGTGTTCATATGGAAAAATGTGAAACAGTATACATGTACACACCAATGCACTGTAAAAAGCAGCAGTTTACTTCAGTGGTCCAACAGTAACGGCAAACATTTGGCTCAGCTAGGCAGTAATCCATTAAAATCTTATACCAATACTACAGCAGACTTACCACACAACTTGCAAATTTAAAAATACAACTTAGAAACTTGCAGGTTTCCCTTTTGCTGCTGTTCTTAGATTCAAATTTACAGCATATAACCAGTATGGATAGGCTTCTACAACCAGGTTGTCCCACTGATTGCCTCTTTTTGCCTGTGTTTTTCCTTTGATACATCTTTTTTTTTTTTTTCTTTTTTCCTTTTTTTTTCAGCAAGTGCACTCCTTTTGTCTCAGTAAGGATGAACCAGTAAAATAAAAAACTTAAATATAGAGCGAGAAGAGAGAGCTTTTGGAATTTGGCAAAATAAGAAAAGCCCACTGGTTTTGCCTGAGCAGAAGGAATACACCTACTCCGAGAGGGAGGACTTTGCTCCCACCGCATTGTGCCTTGTCCCGGGATCCCGATCCCTTCCCTCGCTTCAAAGCAGACAAACAATACCATGCATGCTCGGGTTGCTGTCCATATACATCTAGAAGATGAGTAGGGCTGCAGCGGCTGCCTTAATGAAATATCGTTAAATGTTGCTGAGGCTAATGAGAGATCAACAGTCTACGTTAGTGTGTGACACAGGCATGGTGGTTACCAGTCCTTCTGCCTTCGTGCATCCTGTAGAGGGGGCCTGAAAGTATAAACTGTTCATGGAACAAACTAGAAATTCCTTATTGTAAATCATCTTGTGCTGTGTGGGTTTGTATTTTGTTTTATTATTTATTATTATTATAAATATCCTTCATTGAAACAGTAGTCTCTTCAAACAGTTCTTGCAATTTTAGGAACATTTGTCTCTTTCTTTTTTAATTCCTTCAGCAGGAGCGCTCCATTCCTACTGAGATGAACAATTTTCTTCCTTCCCCACCCCCAACCCTTAAAAAATTTTCTACATACAGTGTAGCAGTGAGTCACTAGAGAACAGTCTGGATCAAATTATTCAAACTTGGTCATAAAATCCTTTGCCTATATTATATTACTGGCTACCCCCATTTACTATATTGGGGAGGGGGGAAAGTAGCCCAATAAAGGAATTATTCTTAAGAAATCTACAAAGAATGTAGAAACAAAATTTTATAATCCTTTAGGACCAACATTTGGCAAGTAATTAAAAAAAAAGAATACACTGAAAAATACTTTCTTTAATATTATACATCAGGCACAACACTTTTTTTTTTTGTTATAAGATTTCATCTGCATAAAAGGTTTGTAGGATCAGCAGGTGCCGGATGTCTCCTCGCCTGCGAAAGCCGGATGGTTTCAGCTCCCGCACTCTCTCCTCCACTCCCGTGGCATGGGGAAGGCAACGGGGACCCCGGAGGAGCCCCTCAGATGCTGAGGTCGGTGCTGCACTCCTTGTACGGCCGCCTGCGCTGCTCGGGCGGGTGCCTGCGGCTCGGCTCGTGCTTCCAGGTGGGGTCTTCCCTCTCCCGGTGGCCGACTCGCTCCTCCCTGAGCCGTCTGTCAGGCGACCTCTCCCTCCGCCGGTCAGACGATTTGGCCCGCCGGTCGAGGGAGCTCTCTCTTCTCCGATCGGGCGACCTCCTCGGCTCCGTGAGTCTCTCCAGCGACCGCCGGCGGCGGCTGGGCGACCGCTCTCTGCGCCTCTCGGGGGAGAGGTCTCTCCTCCTCTCGTGTCGCTCCCGCCTCTCCAAAGTGTTGTCAGCGCTCCTCGTCCCTTCCCTCCGCTTTTCGGGAGACCTCCTCTTCTGCCCGTTCACCACAGCCCTCTCCGGCTGCCTCTCGTGCCTCCTCTCCGGCGACCTCTCCGTCCTCCTGCCTGGCACGTGGTCGTTGGTTTTAGAAGTCCCATTCCAAGTGTGGTGCTCATTGGGATGTCTGCTAAACTCTCTGCTGCCTTTTAGGTCTCTAACGTAAGTCCGCTTGTCCCCATGTTGTGATGATTTGTGAAGGTCTGGTGGATAACTGGACTCCGATGATGGGTGCTGCCGTCGGTCGGATGGCACGGGTTTCATTTCCGATACATTTTGTGAACCTGTGGCGGGACTGTTCCTGTCACTGCTGGGGTCTGAAAGAAAATAACAGCAAAGCGTTTGGTACCGATGCCTTCCGCGGCGCCGTGACACCACTTATCACTCTTCAGACTTCATTAGTGACAAAAACAAACAACTGTTAAAGCAGTCAGCGAGGGCTAACCAAAGCTTTTGTTAATTTAACTGCGAACAACGAGAGTTACAGGTTAGTACTGGTGCTGCTCTGTTCGTTAGCCATGTTTTGGTCCAAGCCGATATCATCTTTATGCTCTTCTTGTCATGGGGCATTTTACATTTTCCCCAAGCCCAATTCATAGTGTTTCGGTTACACTACTTTCTTTCCAGTGGAAAAAAAAAATATTGTAGTTCGGGTTGTTGGCTGTTTTTTTAACAGTTTCCAATAAAGAGGGCCTTTAGGAAATGATTTTTTTCTTTTAAGTCTTTTGAAAGAACTGCCTTCCAGGTGTGGGAGGCCTTGTTTCAAATAGCAGAAAATGTACAGAAAATAGAATTGATTATTAAGTTTTCACCTCGTAAAATAACATTTTGAAGGTGTGAGAATTAAGACTGTAATCATACAATTTCCATTTCATTTAAGACATTACTTAATCTCACTTAGTTCTACCACGTTATGAGAAGTCCTAGGGTAGATTTTGGTTTTGCCACAATGATTCGAACAACGATGACAGAAGTTATGATTTTTTCATATCAAAGCAATGGAAAGATATTGTAATATGTAGGATGGCTTTGATTAAAACCTAATCTCCAGTTCATTATTTTTAATGTAGTATTTCAGGTAAAATACAGCTGAGCTACCTCTGTGAGACAAACTGCAAAGCAGAAGAAAAAAAACAACCCCAAAATTAAAAACCAGCCCTGCACTGTAGCTAAGCTACAATTACTCACGTCATTTTTAACGGATGTTTATGAATGATTCATTATAGACATGGCAAACATTAAAGTAGCTGTGCTGACTTAATGCGAGCACTGCTTTTATTTGCTTATTGTTTTATTTTTTAAAGTAACTTCTGCACAGCAGCTTGGCTGGCGTTAGCTACGCTTCCTGCAGGCTTCCTGCCGCTCGCACCGAGACACCCACCTCAAGGTGGACTGTCCTGATGGCAACAACTGAAAACCCCCACAAACACTTGTGGGGACAGAATTTTTCTCTGCTTTTTCTCCTTTTTGTCTTCCCTCCCCCAAGCCAAACACTCTACATGCTCATTCCTCCTGCCATCACGCCAAAGCGTCTCCCATTTGATGGCATTTCCATTCCCTAGCTTGGGAAGGTCGGTGTGTGCATGGGCCTCAACTTTTGTGATTTCCAGTTGAAACCCGTGTTGTGACTCACGTGTGTGCATTTTTGCTTATTAGCATTTTCAGGCAGCAGCTGGGGACCACACCGCTTTTCCGTAGCTGTAAGCACGTGGCTTGCGGCAACCTTGGCTATCGCGCAAGGTACAAGCGAGGTTTAAATGTGTCCTGTGGTGTACTTACAATTCAGGGGACGCAGGTGCTCGGAATGAATTGCTGTACATATAAAATATAGCGAAGCGGAAAGCAATGTGAGGGAATTAGGCCACAGCACAAAAACACCTAATATTGATTTTAGCTACAAACCGTAGTTTGATTATGGCCCATAAGGTAGAAGCAAGACTCCCCGAGCTTGTCATTTCTCATACATGCAGCGATATTAGGAGGTATCATCGCTGAGGAAGGAAGAGCCCAGCACCAAGAAAAGTAAGAGAAAGAGAAAGAGAAAAGTAGAAAATTTAGATTCCCTATAATAAAGATGAAAGAAAGAAAAATCTTCATATTTTATCTTAGAATAAAGAAAGTTTATTTTTCCAGTCAGATTGCCTAGGCTTCACCCAAACATAAGGCTGCAAAGACAGCAGTTGTTATTATCGTGACATAAAGAGACATCTAAGAGGTGATTCAATAACCCAGACAACGAGAGCATCCATTCTAAAAGACAGCTGGAACAGCGACACAGAATGTCATAGAAAAAACATTAACAATCAAACAACAATGAAAAATAAAGTCCACCAGAGACCACAACATTAAAAATAAGTACAAAACTCATTACAAAAATATACAGCCTCATAGAGAAGCATGTTCCAATCGAGTCAGAAAAATATTGGAACTTAACATTATTAGAGGAACCATTTGCGACTGCAGCGAACAGAATGAAGAGAGGAAGGAGTCCCAAATGTTACAAGGATATTCTTTACAGTAGTGCAACCCCTGTATATTAAATCCTTGCTTGGAGAATGAACGTTTAGTGGTTTAGCATTAGCCAAAAGAGAATTAGTGGTGGATTTCCATCCTCAGTGCAACAGACATATGCTTTGAGAAGTGAAGCACTTAATTTACAGGGTATTTATGCAGTCTAGCATATGATACAGTACTGTACATCCAAAGGAGTATAGGAAAAGACAAAAGTAGAAAGAACATTACAGAATTTCAGTGCCATCATTGAACCTTCTGGTGTGCTATTTATATTACAGAAGCGTAAACCCACAACTTCCCTTCCGTATTGTTAAACACTTCAATTGTTTGTTGGTTATACTCTGAATTGGTCATTTTAAGTCAAATAACGAGCAGAGTGAGCAGAAACTCTCAAATGTGGTACAGTAAATGAAAAGAAAATCTAGTTCACAAATTGTGCAGAAGGGTTTTGTTTCTGGTTTTAGGACATGGAGTGAATGATAAACACAGAACTTACTGACACAGAAATAACCCAAATACGGGGAGAAAAGTATAAAGGACATCCCTTCAATCATCAGTTTCTATAGAAACCTCAAAGACCTTTGGTTGTGAGTAGCCCTCCATCGAGGGCACAATATTTGACAATTATCTCAAATAAATAAGACATAATTATAATATTAAATAGTGTGCTAAGTTAAGCCACCCAGCAATCCAACCTCCAGGGGAAGAAAAGGAAATCTAATGCAATTCTTAGTAAGAAACGAGGACTGAATGTTTCCCCCAAGACAGACACGAGAGCACCTTTTCATAACCTCCTCACCTTTTCAGACCTTACAAATTAACTAGTCAAAACCAGCAGACAGCTTAAGGGGGGAGAAAAGGGCTCAGGAGGCCAAATCAATATATTTTTGCAGTAAAGCTTTTTTTTTTCCCTTCTTTTTCTTAAATAACTTTGTAAGTATTTACATAAATATTAAGGGAAGGCAAAAATCTCATAAGCCATCTCGGCATTCATGTCTATGGATACAGACAGGAACTAAGAGAAAAACCTAACAAAAAAAAAAAAATCACTGCTTCAGAATAATAACTCAGGATCCCAGTTTTTGCATTGATTAGAGACCTATTTGAAACAACAATTCAGCCGCTGAGAAACAGTTTGGCACAGTTCAATGACATTCCTTGTTTGGCTGGACAAGACAATAAGGTTTTTTTGTTTTGTTTTGTTTTCCTCTCTGATCACCAAAAATACTGCTATGATGATCTTGCCTTACACTGCGCCCCAAGTCCATGGAAGCAAGCAAAGGATGAAATGTGTAGAAAATTCAGCACAAGCGAGGCAATTAACCATATGTTGCAAAGGTTGGTAAGACACTGGTGAGAAAGGAAAATAAAAAAGAATTCCCGCTTCAGATCTTGAGACAAATCATTCATGGAGTGATGCCAGGGAAGAAAGGAATGTTTTCATAGTTTGACCCACCATATTCTGGGACAGAGCCATCTCCACGTTTCAGAAACAGGCGGACCCTGCGGCCACCGTTTTTAATCAGTTCGATGGCCCGAGCGTGCTTCATGTTCTTGGTAGTTTCTCCATTGATCTCTAAGATTTCATCGCCGATCTGTCAATGTAATTAAAGAGTCTAAGATTAGAAACAAGCCCGCATGAGGGTCACCACCAGCGCACCACAAGACAACAGCCACAGCAAAGGTGGAAGAAGAACCGTGCACCAGGTGAAGCTAAATATGTCCAACTCCTTCCAGTGACAGTCTACAAAAAACAGCATGCAGGGGCCTGGGAGACATGAAGACAACAGGGAAAGCTTGAGGTATCAAAATATTTCATTGCTGTTCTGTAAAACCACCTTACATTATTGTATTGCTCAATACCTGGAGCTGTGTTAGAACTGGTGTTATTTTATTTTATTTTGATTATTTGTAAAGTCTTTGGTCAAAGTGGTTGTTTGTTTTACAGTCTGCTGTAACTGGGATGTTCAAATAGCTTTTTCAGGTCCGTTTCTCACTTGGATATAGATTCCTACTATGAACGGGTAAACCTGCTTTTGTAAATATATAGGAAAACAGGGCTTGGAAGAGCTTGTCAAAGCATTGGCTTCCACAGGGCAGCACTGTTTTATTTTCATCAGCAAAAATTTTGGACCTATGAATCTACCCCTAGCAAAAGAATTTTGAAAATGCCCATCGCGTGATATATCTGGAGAAGAAAAAGACATATGCTGTAAAGTTATCATGCATTCTCTAAGAGAGGAGCAAGGAGTACATAAAACTTGTCAATTTAATTTTTCTGTAGGCATTTTATAACACATGTCTTTGTTATAATGTTTATAACTTAGATGATATGTGAAGTTAATAGTTAATACTAATCAAAAACTACACCGTAGTTTTGCAATCCACGGGTCGGTATACATGCTCCCTCACCACTCTACCCCCCAGCAGAGGAGGGCTCACGGCTCCAGCTTTAAAGGAGCTGGCAAAGACTGCGGCTATTACATTTTCATTGCTACACATGTCTTTGTTAGGCTTTAAAAGTCAGATTAGGTATTAGAATTTGGAAACCCGGGTTGGAACAAGGGGGTGAAATCTTCCAATGCACACACACTGTTATAGACTGTATATAAAGAGTCACAGAAGCCACTGAAGTAAGTAGGAGCCACTGCTCCTTTCAGTTAACATTTAATTTTCCTCTTAGTTGGCACAGCAGAAGGTGTGCCTCTAGGGGAGAGGCAGGGAAGTCAGCTTATTGCAAAGAAGTGTGTTTTTTAAATCTGTTCGTGCATACCCTCATCTTCCCACATCTCTCAGCTGGACCATCCTCAGCTAGCCGCAACACGTACAGATCCATATTATACTCCCGGCCACCTCGCAGGCTAAAGCCAAACCCTTTGGCTCCTCTTTCCAGCTCAACGGTGTAAAAGTCTTGGTCCTGCTGGAGGGAAGACAACATATGCGCAATTGAACAGGAAGTTAAATGCTGCTCTAGTCTTATTTTTAAATTATTCAATGAACGAATATTATTATTTTTGTTACTCATAATTAAAAAAAGAAAATCAGTTGAGTTTTCACACACAGGTTAGGATTTCCTGCTTCCTCAGATCCCACCCCTCAATTTGGAGTGCAGGTGGTGGTCTGCAAAGGGCTCTTTGGATGAATGGGCTTGGCCATGTCCCACGTATTTTTAGGCACCTCTGTTATACACCACCTCCTGTGCCCAGGGCAGAAAGGCACATCTCTGGAGGGTGGTTAGCGTTTTACCAACTGCGAAGGAAGGCTAGGGCAACCTCACTTCCAGTGCCAGGCTTTAGTTAAATGTCTAATGGCACCTGGGACAAGTCTATGCCATGGTGCTGGCTTTTCCTTTTTGTTACCACCTCATCTATTCCTTTGCAAGAAGCTCAGAAGTACGTGCATTGTTTTTCACAAATGTTGTTAGCGTAGGGATGTTTTGAAGTGCCTAATGGAAGAGGTTACTTCTAGGATGGCCAGTGGCAAGGAAAGTTAACAGTGAGATAGATAATCTCTCTAATAAGATGCCGTCTGCGACAGCTGAAACATTCCAGCTATTGCCCCTTATTAAGTTTTCCTCTTTTTTGCCCTCTGAATTTATCATTTGCACACAACAGTACTTTCTGGAGAGGCCCCTCAAAATATACAATTCAATAAACAAACACATAAATTATTACTGTCGTAAAAATGTCAGCTATTTCTTCCTCTTTTTTTTTGTCCTCCCTAAAAGTCTGGAGGAGAACGTGTTGGAAATGTTTCTCAGCTGAAACAACAGCAACACACATTAAGAAACTAATCAGCAAATTCCTCTTTCTTCAGCAAACAGACTGAGGCAGAACAGCTTCCCAGTAGGAATTTTCAAGGGAAATATTTGAACACAGCCCTCAAGCAGATTGGAAGCAACAGTCTGTGGTAAACAAAACAATTAGAAAGGTACTCCTTACCTGTGCTGCCTGGGGTGGTTTGAAATCAAACTGGGATTCCTGCTTTGGTTTGGTGTTGTTCCTGCTGTAATGAAGGAGAGAAAGAGGGGGAGAGGAAAAACACAGCTCATGGGATGTGAAGATGATCAAGAAGTAACCAAACAGAGAGCATGTCAACATGCTCGCCTCAAGGAAAACAATCTGACCTGGTCTCCTGTGGTATTTGCTGAGGAGTATGTGTGGTTGTAATTGTAGCAATTTTTTCTGCATTGGTCAATAAAGTAGCGTTGGAGGATTCTGCAAAATAATTTTTTTTTCATTATGAGGGAAGACCATTGGCTATTCACTGATAAAAGTTTTACAAAGGCATTTCACTGGAAAGCATCATTATGTTGTTTTTAAAGAACTTGAGATTGGCTCAAATTTCTTAAATCCAAAAATTGACAGGATAAAGTCTAAGCTAAATCGTGGTAATTATGTATATGAAATTGTACAGCACCTCAGTTGCAGAGAAATATCGGCCTTTGAGTTGCACATTGAAACTTAATGTGATGTATCCCTCATGGCTCAGCTTTCTTCTGCTATCTGTCATCAGATGTACCAAATTACTGTGTAATCTGTTCTTCTTCTTTGTAAGAGAAAAACTTCTGAACACCCCATACCAACTAGGAAACATTGTCACATAACTGCTGCTGCTGCATCCTATGCTCTTGAAAAAGTCAAGGCTTTAGTGAAGGTATCATATTTAGCTTAATCATCACTGCAAAAGTGAATTAGCAAAAAATGTGCGTACAAGAAACTGCCACAGCTACCCATCACAAACAGGGTACAGCAGGGAGTCAAATATTTATATATATTTATACTATATATATAGTATATTTGTATAATAAATACACAAATGAGGGTTTTTTTTCAGTAACCAAATACATCAGCACTCTTATTAATCTCAAGAAAAACCCAAGGTCACTCAATTGGAAAAAGCAAAAAAAACCCCCAAAACCCTGGGAAATCTGGATCAGAAACATCTCTGACCATTAGACACACTCAGAACAAAGACTGACTTGTGGAGCAAGGGTTGAAGAATGTTTTGTCTGTTGTCTAACAGCATGAATTCCAATCATTAAAGTCTCCAAATATGGTAGGTTGACTGGATTAATTTTATAGTAGCAATAACTATTCCATGGATTATAAGCTTATCAGTGCTTCCTCCATCAGAAACTGCAATCTTCAGTAGGATTGAGATGTGGCTTTTATCTAATACCTCACAAGGTGATATTGAATGTGGCTAAAACCCAGACTTCCTGAAATCCATCTTTGAAATACAACCCACTGCTGCCTGAGCACTCAAAGCTGCACGCAGGGATGTGGAACCACCTGAACCAAACACATCAACAACTCTGGGTACCATTTACAACAGGGCTCACCAAGAGAATAAGGAGAGGAGGATTAACTTCAGAACTCAATTTATGCCATGGAAAAGGGCTCCCAGCCCAACATCAGCCTGTGCAAACGCCATATTTCTCTACGCACAGAAGGAAGTGCTTCCAGGAGAGCTCCACCAGTTCCTGCTTCACAAAACTAGGAAGGGAGTTGCTGTAGGCACAACTGAAAAGGGACTGTCTAGGTGTCCCTCATAGCATGGCATGGCAAAATCGTCCCCTTGTCATTTTGGAGCTTTATCACAGACTTCAATAAGACCAGAGTTAACCCAGAACTCATTTAAAATTCTGCCTAAAATTAAGGTCATGCATCTTGTTTCTTGACTGAATTTCTCTAGTTTCAATCCCACTTACTTAAAAAAAAGCCACCATCAGACAACAGCAATGAAAACCGGATGGAAACATCTGGCTCTCCAACATAAAATTACAAGGTCTTCTACCCTGCCCTTGTTTGCCTCTTAAGCTCCAGGCATCCAGTAATTCATTTGATTGACTATGGAGAAATCTGCCATTATTAAACAGAGTCCAGCTGTAATACAAAATTTCAGAAATGGGAGGTTTTTTGCCTGAATTAAGGAGAGGTGGTGGTCATGGGTTTACTTCGTCCTGGGAACCTAGTTTATTTCATGGATTTATTTTAATTGTGGAGATATCTAGGTAAGTTGAAGGCTTTTCCTTTCTGTGCATGTCAAGGGAAACTCAGGAAAAGGGAAAGATAAAAAGAAGAACCATTTAAACAGATGGGTGCAACAAGAGCACAGCTCCTTTGCCTGCAGCACTGTGCCCAAGTTAACATGCCCAAACCCTCAGCATATGGAGCTGTAACATCTTCCAGACCAGAGCTGGCTCGTGTCCGGTGGCTCAGAGAGCAAGAGAGGCTCCTGAGTCTGCCTGCACCTCTCAGGGTAGGCATGACCAAAACATGCCCTTGTGAGGATGTGCTGCTGACAGCTGGTTTGTGTGAGAAGGAGATGTCCCTATGTGTGGTTACACTGTTGGATTTTAAGAAATAATTCTGTGTATTTTGTAAAGATGCCTTAATGCTAAAATTTGTTTCCAACATAAGAAGGCCCCAAAACATGGTTAAGTGTTCTGTATTCATCCAGAACAAAAGCCTTTGAAAATCTCCACAAATATTTGGAGATCAGATGAAGATGGGCTTCAAAGAGAATGCAAGATTCCTACGCTTTAGTAGGTCACACTAAGAATACCAAGTAGAGCAACAACACATCTTGGTACAGATGTATCTTCACACCACTGTACTGAATCTATCTTTAGCCCACCCCACCCCATGAGTCAGGAGTTGTGCATAATTTTGCTGGTTTTTTAGACAGTGGTTCAGGATGCATGCCAGCCACCATGCAAAACTGGAACAGAACACAAATATAGGAGAAAATATCTCTAGTAGAATTACAATTGCACGTTCTAAATCCTAAATATTTCATTGATTCTTTGCCCTGTTCTGCCCTAGAACACTCAAGACACCAATTAAATGCCTAATCTAAGCTTGCCATTTTTCAGCTCTCTCTATCCTTGCATCAGCTGGTAGTACGTTAAAGCATTGTAATTTCATTGCAAACGCACTCCTGCAGTGGTCTACGGCAATGAGTTGGTGCAAGACTTATTACACAGCAAAAACCCTTGGTGTTTTTAATAATGTTAGAAGAGATTAGCAGTGTGAGTTTATTGTGAGTCTTGTGATGAGCCTTAGTTTCATGTTTATCTGAGAAGCATGGCTTCTGATTTATTCTCCCTCCCCGCCCCCCCCCCCAAAGTGCACTGTTAGACCATTTATATTTACCAAAACAGCATCCCAAAAGCAACAAAAAGAAAACAACAAATCAACAAAAGCCCCCATAGACAGCAAAAAGAAAACAACATTGAGACCATTTCTTAAATCTCATTTTTTTAGAGCAAACCTCTCAGCAGTTTTGAGAGTGTCTGGTCTTACTGGCTTTTGGAAATTAAATGGAGGTAATTCTATGCAGAGTTGGCAATCTGACTTGGAATTTCAAAGGGACAGTAAATAAAAAGACTTACAGGCTGCATTGCTATGAGAAAGAAGAGTTGACTCCTTCCCTAAATTACAGCTTTCCACCTTCTCTAGGAATACCTGATGTCAGTCACAGGTACAGATTTCCCTTCTAACCTAAGCAATTTAACATGGTATTTTGTACACGTATTTGCATGCACAAGACTGGCTGAGCATTCACGTCAGGATGCTATATTCCTCTTTAAAAATTCTTAAACCACTCAAAAGTTATTTATTTCTTAAGTATTTTTGCCTTTTAAAAAAAATTATTTATTTATGCAAAGATTCACCTTCCTTGATTTTGATCAGATACCAAAATACAGGCAACGAACAATTCTTCTCCCAGTTTACCTTCCAAAACTGGCACACACAGGCCAGCTCAGATGTTAGCCTGATTCACAGCCATTTTATTATTCATGAACACTCAATTTGCTGGAAGCAGCAAAGGATCATATACCATTTGACCTGGTAGCTACTAAACAGTAGGAAAATAAAGCCTTTATGCAAAACAGATCATCCTAAACAGAAATAATTTATAACCAGATCATTTCTCATCCTGGTTTATTTTTATCCTATAACTGAACATAGCATAACCATGCTCTGTGGGGTAACCAAATCCATGTTTCAGATTAGAAAGTATGAGAGTTAGCAACTACCGAATGCTTCTCACTGGAAATCACATCATGTAACTTACTCATTCTGCTTTGCAGGTACCAGGTTCAATTCAGCCATACTTTCTCAACCTTTCTTTCAAACTTAATCCCACTTTCTCTGCATTTAATTGAATGCAAACAACTCTAAGAAATGCTCATTAGCACTGTATCTGAGCCATCAAATCTTATACCCGTGGATTCAGCTTAAAAAGCGAGCAATGTAAAAAGATTTCTGCCTAACGAGTTCTCACCATGAACCCGTCCATGGCAGAGCAGGACAATGAACAAACAAAATACTTAGAATTTAGAACCACAGCAATTTTAGTTCTGCTACAGATACTTTATATACGTTTCTGCTCTGTTCCTATTTGGCATCACAGCTAGGGATCAGTTTAATGAAACTGATACATAACACAGATCCTTATTTTTATTAAATAGTTCAATAACCTGAAACCAGTACCAAGTGTCAGCGTGTTATTAGGGATCCTGCACATTCCCTCTGATCTGAAACAGTGAGATCCTGTCTAGGGTAACTCTTACAACGATTGGCTGCAAGCACACAGCAGTTCCAGAGCCATCGCCATTTAACAAAGTCATTTCAAAATGTAGTGAGCTCGCTCCCAAAGGAACTTACCCAGAATAAAAACAAATCTTCTTTTCAAACAGCTTAAAACATGAGAAAGTGTTTATCCCTTTCTGTGATCTCTTTACTCCATAGCCTGCTTGTGTATATACAAAGCTTCAGGAATCCCATGTATTAACAAGGGATTCCCAAATATTCTAAAGCTGCATTATTAACCTAAGAGTCAAATCAAAGTGTACCGAGATATGCATCAAATTTACAGAAGATGATTTTAAGGATATACGTGGAGGAACATGATATAATGGAAAATTATTTTTTTAATGTAGAATCAGCACCTCCCTGTTTAAAAAAAGAACTCCCATTTCTATAGAAAGAAACAAAAAATAAAGCTATGGAAGACTCACAACCTCCCTCACGGCTAATTCCCAAAGTGGGAGTGGAAATTGAGTCCTCCATGACTTTGCAGCTCCGCCTGATGCAAAAAGCCCAGGAACAAAACCAACAAGGGGTCAGATAAGACAGCAGGAAACATATACTTTACCATCTCCCGGAATGATGCGCAGGGTAACGGTGTTTCCCGCTTCCTTAATGAGGTTGACGATGTCTGAATGCGACTTGTTGGTGATGGAGCACCCATTCACAGCCAAGATCCGATCGCCTACTTTCAGCTTGCCACAGCGGTCTGCGGGACTCCCTTCAATTATCCGACCTATTTTGTGAGGCATGGCCACACATGCATTTCCCGCTTTTGTATTGGTTTGGGGGTTGTTTTTGTTTTGTTTTGTTTTGGTTTGGTTTTTTAATTGTTTACGTACGTGGGAATATGGTGAAGGGGAAAAGGAGAAAAAGGGTTGAAAAGGGAAAGAGAAGGTTAAGGGTTAATTAATTAATGCATCAAGCAAAAGTTATTATAGGATAGCTTTGCTGCCAGTGTTCAAAACATTGGCAATCAACTAGTACGAGTGCACAATACTTTACTTCTTTTACAAAAAGGTGTTTTGTTAATCACACAAAACTCCCCCCACCTTGATTTCTGTTAATAAATGGTGAGATTTTTATAGACTACAACTGCACTTAGCAGCCCCATCATCATAACCCAAATCCTGACTTTATTTTTGAACAAAAAAATGGAAACCGTTTGTAGAAAACACAACCTTACTCCTCCAAGATTACATCAGTGTCAGCCTCTCTAGTCTTTCTCTAAGTCAACTGCTGTTCAAGCTTCTGCCAATGTTTTGTTCTTTCTCAATTTAGAAAGACAAAATTGTTCTAGGCCTAGGAGGGAGTGCGACTCCCTTTCTACCACGAAGACCCAATCTATCAGCACTGCATGGGGAAGCAACATGAAACGGTTTTCTTCCATCGTGAATAAAGGTACCACCAGGGAAGGTACAGGACCACTACAGATGGGCCAAGACTGACAAAGGTAACCTGTTTGGTGCAGGCATCCACCTCAGCCTCTGTTAACTCTTCCCCTTTTATGATCTTAGATGGCATCAGGACAGGAGCAGGGAAGGAATAAGGACCTCCTCATTTAAATACCTCTAAAACCACACACAAAACCATTGAGATGTCTGACACACAGAGCAAGAGCACTTTAGGATGAATTTGGAGACAAAATTCTCCTCCTGTTCCATGCAATTGTTTGTCACAAAAACACAGGGTCGTCCATAAAATGCAGAACTGGGACACAGGGAATACACAACTCCACTCAGATAAATCCACTGGGCTTTTGTACAGCTTCTTCACACGGGCAAGAGGCCGTCGGGCACGCAGCATGTGATTAAAAACATGAGTGGTCATCTCATACTTTACATCCACAATGTAATACATTCACCCTCAAGATGCACTTTCCCATCTGTGCTGTAGTCTTTATTTGCTTAGTAGTTTTAGAGATATGCATTGCCGCGCACATGACAACACTAGAAAGACCATAACGAAGAAAAGGCTAAGAAAAGGAATGTGAAGTGAGACAACAAGGTTGGAAAGACGCAATGGAAACTGGCAGAAAGTGTTAATATTAGTTGCAAATGGTAGGGGGATATTTTTTTTCTTCTTTTACTCTGATGTTAGAAAGTTTCTCTTTCTGGTAACACAAAGCCCCATCCAGTTTAAAGGCTGTTTTGAGGGTATGAGTTCCTACTCTACCCAATCCGCTGAACACAGATGACAGAGCCCACACCAAAGTGACCGAGGTGGGTTTTAGAACCAGTTTGGCCCATCTCTAAATACTACCCATGAAAGAAAAAAACTACAAAGCAGGTCCAAAGCAAGCACCACGCAGCAGAGGGAACACATCTCATGCAAGAGTATTAGGAAAAAGCTGAATACACTTGAAAAAAATTAAAGGAAAAACAGTCACAGATCAACAGATCTCCATGAGGAGCCCCTGCACAGAAAACTTCCAGTTAGCGAGTATCTTGGGCTAAAGGAAACACAACTCTTTACGACCTCAGGTCAAGGTTTCTCTGCAGAAAAGAGTTAGAGCATAGTCTTCATACAGTAAAAGTTATTTACACATATGTTTGCAAATACTTTCAGAAGATAAAAGCGGTCTCTCTGGTTTAGACTGAGTTCAGTTTAATCTATATTACACTACACCGTTGTGCTCTGGCACCAAAATACCTATTCTGGAAGAGCAGTTTCCAGCAGCAAGGACAGTGCGAGGTAGCCTAGCACCTGAGAACGGACAGAACTCCATGCACCAGGTCTATACTAGGTATTTCCCCCTTGAAATCTCTGCTGCCATGACTGTCCAGAACAGTGTTAGAAATGGCCCGTGCTACATCAATACCAGCAAAGGAGATGATGCTCCCTTGATTGATTTATTAGCAATGGCACTGCTGATGGGCAACGGCAGGAAATTTCAGAGAAAAAAGCCTAGAAAAAAAGGGGGAAAAGGCCACTTCTTGCCCCATGCACCTGTGTGCCCCAGGAACATTCAAGCTGTACAGGGAGACTGCAATGTATTTTGTCTGCAAACCACAACCCTCTCTGAGAGGAAGTGTGAAGATAGCCAGGGCACTCATTCTGTCTTTCCTTTCTCCCTCTATCCCTATCACATGCCACAGACTAACAGGGAGGAAACACCTTTTTTTTTTCCCCTACAAAGTATAAGTGGATGTTGCCTCTGGCTCTTTTGGGGGAGGTGAAAAGAGAAGAAAATAGCATCTCTGGTTTCCCCCTTCCAATGACATTGCTCTAGAGCAGGCTGTTCTGGGCACACTTGCAAAACCAGCTTATTTGTGCTTTGCAACATATGACTTGTTTGCTTTGTAGACAGAACTATGCCTCTTTTGCAGCAACACCTGGAAATGGGTGTCTGCCTAGCAGAAAGGACTGTCTTCAGAAAGAAACCATGACCACTTCTATTAGGGCAGGATATTAAGTGTGACGTCGCATGAACTTCATTCCCCCCTACTCTGAAGAAATTGATTTGGGAAGAGGTGGAATGGGTCAAAAAAACATCCTGTTTTTTTAAGTGTTCTCCATTTTATGTCTCACCAGCAAGCACTATTAATTAAAACTTTCCAGCTATGAGCATGCTCACTCCATAATGAGGATCAGAATAACCCTGATTGCCAAAGAGAAGTTAATCACTTTAAGGATTACTGCTTTTAAATCAACTGGCTCAATTCCACTATCAGGAGACCTATTTCATTCCACCTGCTCCATTTCTGCATTAGCAAATAGCATTGTTGGGGGGATCCCCAGCTGCTCTTCTGAGAGCAAACCCCAGGAAGGCATCCAGCTAGCAGGGAGAGACGGAGCTTCAGGGAGCATCAGGAACTGCCACTGGTGGCATTTTTGCTCTTCAGGTTGGGATTTCTCATTTTGCTTTTCTCAACTCAGTGCTGAACAAAACCCAGGAGGCAAACACCTACCAAGTCTTGGCCTCCAATTAAGCTATTAATTACATTAATTAGGGCATGCTCACGACTTTTAATTAAATAGATCCCCACTCGCCTCCTTGCACTGCAGTGCTCTAATCAGCGTCTCATTCGAGGCACGTTGAAAAAACCCCAAGACTTACCGAATGTCGTCCCTGCCTCTGGCCTGCTCACCGACGAGACGATGACGAAGCCAAACCCCTCATTTTCGCCACGGCGGATTTCCACATCATAGGGCTGGACTACGGTGCTGACAACACCGCTGCCCCCACCACCACCACTACCGATGCCACTGGTGCTGCCGCTGCCTGAGCTGACGGTGTTGAGGGAGTTCTGGCTGCCCTGTGGCGTTCGCTTCTCCTCTGTCAGCGAGGCCGGCTGGTTGCTGCTGTGGTGGGAAGAGGCTGGGGACGGAACTTCATTCTCTGCCTTGGGAACTGGGGAGGAAAAAAAGTACTGTCTGAGCAGGCTGCACCGTTTAGTGCTTGAAAAATGCCGTCCCCTGAGAAAAAGGTAAAAAAAAAAAGGGCAAATCACCTGCTTTAATCTATAAATCATGGCCAGAGTGACCAAGGGCTCTGCCTCCTTTTGGATGTCACCACCAACAGCTCTGTTTGGTGACGGCACTGACCACACATGCTCATCCTCTCCAGTGTATGGTCATGCAGCCAAAGCCTTTCACTGCTGAACTACAGCAGCAGTACAGTTAAACCAGTGCAGTGCTGTGTGCTTGGATGCTCTGTGGCATTTTAAACCTGGATTACATTAGTTCAGAAGTGCCTCCTTTAGCTGTCACATCCCCGCTTCAGTTATATATGTGCAACCGTGTATATGTGCACAAGCTGCGAGGAGAGAGAGAAATATCAAATACCCATCACTCAACACCTGTGTATTTTTTAACTCAATGCTATCAGTTGGGTAGCACTGATTGCCTTTGATTAACGTGATCTTAAGCAATAATAACCACCCATACTAAAGCAAAAAAACTTGTGAACCAACCTTTTCTGGATGGAAGAACCAGCAACTATCATCTGTACAATCTGGCACAGTTGGTGGGGAACCGTTAAACATTATTAACATTAACATTAATATTAAACAAGAGTTTAACGGCAACTGAAGTTGGAAGTGGTATTAGTTTAAAATCTAATCAGCTACCAAAAGGCTTGAAGAAATCTCAAAAAAATCGCTTAGTCCACACTCTGCTCGAGTCAGGGCCAACTATACTTACTATCACTCCTGACAGATGTTTTTCTAATCTGCTGTTAAATATCTCCCCAGGCAATCTATTGGTTGCAATATCTCACTTAAATCTTCCCTGCTGCAACATAAGGCTATTATTTCTAGTTCTATCTAGCAGGCATATGGAGAACATATTATTTCCTTCCTCTATGCAGCAGCCTCTTATAGTCTTGGGGAGTTTAACACCTCCTCCCCCTTCTCTGCTTTAGACTAAACAATCCCAATTTGTTCAATATTTCCTTGCAGACCATGTTTTCTAGAGCTCTCCTTATTCTCGCTGGTCCTCTGGACTCCCTCCAGTTGGGCTCTCTCCAACTCAAACATGTCTTTCTTGAAGTGCTGGACCATATTGCAGCTAAGTCATCATCTGCTGGGAAATCAGGAGAGTTCCCCCCTGCCTAGATCCCAGCACAGTGTTTTTCTTCACCTGAGCCAACCTCAGGTTAAAGCTTGTGGCCCACAATAGCTTCCACTTCTTGTTACTCAGCCAGTTCTCCACAGTCCATTTGCACAGCTGAGAGCAGCATATTGCACTTGTCTCTACTGAATAGCTGCCTCCACTAATCAGGTCACTTCTCCAATTTGGTGAATCAAAATTAAGTTGAAGATCTTAAAAGCAACAACAAGAAAATGGATGCCAAACAAAATCTAAACCTGTAAACCCATGACCCAAAGAAAAAGAACTTTAAACTATTCTTGGAAAGGAGTACCTGTCTGTATTTATATACTCAAAGTATGTACTAAATATATAGTATTCTACATATTAAAAGCACAGGAGTATAAACTTCCCCCCATATGAATCTCAAGACATGGGGTACCCATTTAGGTGAACAATCTTCCTCTACTGGCATATAGATGAGAAGAGGAATAAGGGACCAAAAATCAGGAAGAGGCTTCTCTACAAAGTTATGCTGGAATTTAAAAGCCTGCAAATATAAGGTGAAAGAAGGGATCCTGAATAATTTATCCTAGAGTAAGTGTCCACATTTGAAATGATTCAGAAATAGCTTGGTGTGGAGTAACAAGCCCCTGAATGTTTTTAATCAAGGGTTTTTATCGAGATCTCTCAAGAATCTAAATCTTTTATGGTAATTTCCAGCCTGGAGGCTGTAAAACTGGACAGAAAATCTATGTACAAAAACAATACCAAAATTCAGCTGCCCTTCTCCTTCCTCCCAAACTCGTCTCCTAAAGCTTCTCTCACATTGGCAGCTCTTTGTAAGGCCATCAGAGCAGAGACATAACCCAGCATTTAATCCACAATGGGAAGAAGGAAAGAAATAAGAAGTGAACATTTATTTAATATTCTGCAGAAGGAGCTCAGCCCTGGATAAGAATACAGAGCTATTTTAGAGGTACTGTTCTAGTCCTAACTTCTACTGTGGGCCTAATTTTCAACCTGAATGTTATTTGATGCTCTTTAAGATTAAAATACATCACTGCCTATTTTTCTGCTGATGCTTAAACTTGAAAAGCCATATAATGTCCTTTCTTTTGAACAAGTGAGCTAAACTGAATCCCACACTCGAGCTCCCTAAAGGGACTCACAAGAGGCAGCACTCCAGTGTTATTCTCCAACATTATGCACAAGGTCACATGTCATTTAGAAAGCTCACACTCGTGTCTTCATTTTCTTTGCTATCAGGACATTTTTCTTTCACTAATCTGGGTGCCACCAGGCAGTGTCACTTCTCTCTGCATCTTTGTCTTTCTGCCAGTTTCTTTTTTGTCCATTTAGACCATACACTTGGGCAGCGTGTGCACAATGCCTAGCATAACGCAGCACACAGAAACCTCTCTGTTACAACAAACATGCACGCGCTGCAGTCCCAGAACCAACGATGCCTACAGTTTTGCATCCTGCAGTTAGTTGACTACATGGTACAACCTCAGTTGAAGTTTCTCCTGTGCCTGTGACATTAGGCATCACACACCATTGCCCTCACTCGCTCTCTGCCCTTGGCTCCCCTCCTGTGGCCTCTTCAGCCTCTTTTCCCTCACTCCCAGTTTAAGGGCGGCTATCAGGCAGCACAGTTATTTTGGGAAGAAAACAGAAGACACAGGCAGTCAGGCACAGTGTCTGTTGCTGCATGAGTCCACCTAAAAATGCTATGTTGCAACTGAACAGTTTCCCGTTTTATCAGAAACCTTCAAGAAGACTGGAGAAGCCAACTGAGATTGAGAGAGTCTTGACTGGAAACAAAATATTTGAAACGTATTTGATCAAGAACAAAAAAAGACTAAAAATAGCCAAAAGAGGAAGAATAACACCACGTCCCCTGAGTTTTCCCAGTATTAGAAGGAGGAGCTTTTGTTCTTTAAACTGTTTGCTGAACAGATGGAGTCTGGCAAGAAAATCTACCCCTGCAGAGCGACACTGCAGCCTACCTGTGTAAACCACTTTGCGCCTGACGGTCAGATTGACATGACCTTGTTTGGCTGCCTGTTGCATAAGCTGGACGACAAGCTGGTGCGATTTCCCGACAACAGGCGTCCCATCCACGCAGATCAGTTCATCACCTGATCTCAGGCGGCCGTCAGCGTCAGCAGCACCCAGGGGTACAATGTGACCGATGTAAATCTGATGAATTAGCACAAATAGCAGAAAGGCAAGAAAGGCAAGAAAGAAAAGAAAGAAAAAAAAGGCAAGAAAGGCAAGAAAGAAAAGAAAGAAAAGAAAGAAAAGAAAGAAAAGAAAGAAAAGAAAGAAAAGAAAGAAGAGAAAGGAAAGAAAAAAGAAAAAAGCAAGAAAGAAAGAAAAGAAAGAAAGAAAAGAAAGAAGAGAAAGAAAATAAAAGAAAGAAAAGAAAGAGAAAGAAAAGAAAGAAAAGAAAGAAAAGAAAGAAAGAAAAGAAAGAAAAGAAAGAAAAGAAAGAAAAGAAAGAAAAGAAAGAAAAGAAAGAAAGAAAAGCCAGCAAAGAAAGAAAATAAAAGAAAGAAAAGAAATAAAGGAAAGAAAAGAAAGAAAGAAAAAAGAAAGAAAAGCAAGAAAGAAAGAAAAGAAAGAAGAGAAAGAAAATAAAAGAAAAGAAATAAAGAAAGAAAGCGAAAGCGAAAGCGAAAGCGAAAGAGAAAGAGAGAAAAAGAAAAAGAAAAAGAGAAAGAGAAAGAGAAAGAGAAAGAAAAAGAAGAAGAAAAAGAGAAAGAGAAAGAGAAAGAGAAAGAGAAAGAGAAAGAGAAAGAGAAAGAGAAAGAGAAAGAGAAAGAGAAAGAGAAAGAAAAAGAAAAAGAAAAAAAAAGAAAAAGAAAAAGAAAAAGAAAAAGAAAAAGAAAAAGAAAGGAAGGAAGGAAGGAAGAAAAAAAGTGATAAATGAGAACTAGCTCAACAGCCAGCTGGAAGCAAGGGGCACTGGTAGTTAGACCCAATTCAGTAGGGAAATTGTTGACAAATATCTGCTGGTCAGGAAAGTTGCTCCTGTGAAAGCAGCTCCATGTGAATATAGCCACATCATGAAATTGTAATAAATTGACATCTTGTTTCTGTAGGCGATCCATTCACTCTAATGACAGATAGCCTTGGGAAATGTGTTCAACCAGACAGTGACCAGAGAGGAAGATGGTTAAAAGCACTGAGGGTCTTGTCAGGGAGGCTGAGATTGAGTTATCCTTTCAGCTGCCTCTAGGGTTTACAAGCTCTGTACCACTCGACTGTCCACTAACTCAGTCTTGGTTTCTCTTCAGTGAGTTCTGTGGAGTTACTCTAACATGAGAGGAATTCATGGCCTCTCTTTCCATAAATAAGCAAAATCATTTTGGCACGGAAATATGTGGAAAAGTATGCTGCCACTATGTAGCTTTGACTGGTGCAGCACAAGAAACACCACCTGCTTTTAGCCTGGTGCCTTCCACAGGCACTGGATTTATGGTAAAGAAGTAAAGCAAATTCAAGGAAGGAACTGAGCAAATAGAAAACCTGACACTCTAAGATCGAATACTTGCAAACCTGACCAAGACATCCTTTCCTCGGCGTCCAGGCAATTTCAGACCTATGTGTTTTCATTTGGGCTATCACGAAAACAGGGAATAGCAGGGGAAGCCAAACCCTATATAAATACATAAAACGATGTAAATACATAGCCCACTAGTTATTTTAATAGAGATGCCATGGCGCAGTTTTGCACATCTGTACACGCCACTGCCATGCTTCTGGAAGATGTCACGAGTTAAAACAAGACCACTTCTAGATGTACTCACAGGTTCTCCAGGCTCATTTCCACCTAGAATCCTAAATCCAAACCCGGTTTCCTTTCTCCATAGAAAGATATCCTGTTCTTGGTAATCTGGAACTGAAGGGAAAGAAGGAAAACTATCATTTTTAATCAAAACCCCACACCTTTATACCCAAATCAGGACTACTCTTATGTACATGTAGAGGGATCTGCTGCACAATTTTACTCCTTAAATGAGGCAGTCTTGAATTTTTAGACATAATTAAGAACATTTATATGTTTAAATACTAAAGGATTATTATTTAAATCACTACTAAAAATTATACCATGGTTTCTACTTTCTAGGTGTCTAATTGTGACTTGCCATTTTTTTATCACTATAATATTTCCTTCCATCAATACTAGCATCATTACCCAGTGCTAGAGCCTCATCCAAATCACCAATAAATAAATGTGTACAACAGAGAATCACTCTGCCAGAAACAATACAGCTGCCTCCTCTTTCATGGGAGACAAAAGAGCCACTTGTTATGACTTCTACTGTTTAATTAACTTTCAGAAGCATAGTTTGCTATCTGTCTACTGACTCTGCTTTAAATAACTATGGAACAGATCCCCAGTTGGTGTAAAACAGAAGGACTCCACTGAAAGCAAAGCAGCTCTCCTGACTCTCACTTACTCGTGTACGGGCTCTGTAAAACCACCGAACAGACAAAACCAGCTGGAAACATAAAAAACCTCAACCTTACCTACTCATTAGAATGGAACACCAGCAAGGTTTTTACAATGAATATTACATACGGCAAAGTACTAACCTTGAAGTGTGGTTGAACAGTAATGTTTTATATTAATTTATTCATGCTTGCTTTCATCCCTTTTTTAAAAATGCAAAATTAATTGCTAACATTAAATCATATCAGAAGACAACTTCAGGTTCATTTAATATTTATTGGTTAGTATCTGTAACATTGACTAATTTTGTAATGAACCCCTCCCAAAATTTATAATTGATGATAAAAAAAGCTGTTCCTTTACAAGTCAGCTGCCTAGATCTTTAGTAAAGAAACCAAAGTATATCCTTCAGGAACGTAATTTAAATAAGTGCATAATCAGATACGGGATGCAACACGTTAATCTAGTTTTCTGTATCTACGAGCAGACAAACTGGTTGTTTTCCATTGACATCAGTGAGTGTCAGACTGGGCCCTAATTGCATTTTACACCGTTGGTGCCTGTTGCGCAAAGGTTTGGGTCTAGTCGTCTGGTGCTTTTCAGTGTTGAGACTTTTGGCTAGCTCTGATGCTCTCTCTTCAATGACTAAAGAGGTTTAAAATATAATATGAATTTAAGACCTGGAAATACTAAAAATTAAAAGAACAGGTGAGTGCTAAGGCACAGATGTCTGCTTTGACATTTTCATTCCAACTGGTTTATAGCCATTGGTTTTATATATCAGATTTTCACATTTTGATTACTTGCAGTCATAAACTAAGCTTAAGACCTGTGCACATTACCTTACTGAAATAGAGGCTAATTTTTGTCCAGATACAATTACAGAATAATCAGGTGATGAACACGCTGAAAGCCTGCGCGGTTCATCTGTTCAGGCGAGCTGGCTGAAGGCAGCTCGCCACCATACAGACGTGTGGCACAACAACAGAACTTAGACAATTAATTAACTGGTGTTTGTCACTGCCTTCAGCGAGGGGGAGCGTGAAGAGCAGACACATTCGGAAGCGTCTCTCCAGCACTTCGCAGGCTTTTTTGGCAAAGGCTGGCCCCAACCAATTAATAGTGTGTGTTGGATCTGTCAGAGGCAAAACGGCTTCTGCAGAGAGCTTCAGCGTGGGCCCGTTTCCTCGGCATCTCTCAACACCTTCCCATTTGTCAACTCTCCAGTCTCACTGATTGATGCCTTATGTTCCTGGTTCGCGTACCAGCTAGCCAATTAACGGCCGCTGGAGATAACGGCAAGCCGAGGTGTAACGGTGGTGTCAAACCAAAGCAACAAGAAAAGACAAGTCTATACCCAAAGAAGCAAGTTCATTCGTGTAATGCTCCTTCGGCTGGAAGGATTACAGAGAGGAGAAACACAAATACAACAAACATACAGACAACACACGTTTACACAGCGTGAGTACAAACTGAACAAAACTCCTTTTACCGCTTTTTGCGCTAACTCTGCAGTATGGTGATTCACTGGCACAACCCCGAAAACCCCATCCACCTCTGTGCTTCCACACAGCTGAGGTGGGAGCCCCTGAGGCTCTCCATACTGGAGAACTACTTTAGGTTCTCCGTTATTTGGTAGCGCTTCAGAGGAGCCACTTTCCTTACTTAAAGGGAAAATTTCATGGTGGTGCTGAAACTTTGTTGAAAACAAATGACAAATGGCCTCCAGGAGTCATTCGTTGCATCTTTGCACCTTGACCTGATCTCAAGTATGTCTGATACTTTCTGAAAAAAACGTATACATAGCCCAGGTGGGTAAAACTTGCCAGTCTGCTCGTCCTGAATTAAACCAGACCATTTGGAGAGTGTCGCAAAAGTGGTAAGAAGAGTTCTGCTGGGGCCGTGAGGAGGAATGGAAGGAGAGGCGAGTGCCACAGCCCCGTCAACAAGCCACGTGGGCAAACTCATGAACCAAACGGGAACATGATACCCCCCACCGCCACCTACGAGATCCGCCGCTAGCCAGTACACAGTAAAGCAAGAACTTTGCATCTTTGTGGCTAACCTTGGTGTACGGCCCTGCCAGACTCCCTTGGTGATGAAGAGCCCCCCGCCACAGAGCAGCAATGACACCAGAACAAGACATCACAAGACACAGATACATTCTCGGCACAGTCTTACATTCTCCAAAACTCGTGGAACTGATTTCTCTCTCTCTCTCACCCTTGCTCAGTCCAGTTGCAGGCGAAGGTGACATAGCTGTAATATTAATTTTACAATTTTGCAAAGCTTAATGTATCTGCTTTCTTGTTAGTTCATTTTAATTAATTTTGACTGTATGGATCACGTTAGGCTTTCATGCATAAGCTGCCAAGGTTATAGCTACTATGGATTATGACATACTAACTTTCACATCTATTTGCACCTGCCTGTGTACATGTGGATATGTAATAGACACATACATATGAATTTATTCATTTATGGACATGCATGCAGGTATATTTGAAGAACTCTTTTTTTCTCCTCAGAGGAAGAATCTCTTTGAGAACACCTTAAAAATACTTTTCTACAAAAAAATTTCCACCATCATGACACAGTTAGTTTTCCAAATGGAAATATCTTTTTCTAATGTTAAAAGAAATTCTAAATACATGGTGATGAACAATGAACACAGCGCTTAATTAGAGGTCATTTTAATCAAACTTTCCTATGCAAACTTTAACAATTATCTTACATGTTATATAAAAAAAAATTCTGCCCAGTGTGATATCAGTTTCAACAAAAGATGGATTCAAAAATAATCAGTATGAGTTTGCTTTAGTCACTAGCTCATTTGAGGTAGCAGCACTTTCAATGACTCATACCTTGGCAAAGTACAAAAGTTTTAAGGCCCAGATTCAGCAAAGCATATAAGGACAAGTCTGAAATTAAGAGTGAATAGTCTCACTGAAGCTGATGGAGAGTTACAGTGTTGAAAAGTCCTGTGATTTAGCCATAAATCTCATGAGATTCCACATTTGCAGGAAAGCCCTGTTTTCTAAACTATCCCACTGCAGCAGTATTCCAGGTTTTCTGTCTTTCCCTTTTAATCAACCCTTCGGGTGGCATGGAAAGCTTTCGAAAGATGGCTTCAGCATGTTCTTGACAAGATGACCAAGTTCTGCCACTGAGGTTTGGAGAAGGCGCGATGCCTCGACTGAGCCATGGACCAGGCTGGTGCCAGACAAACACCAGCAAAGTCTGCCCACGACCCAGCTCCGTAACAGCTCAGCAGCCTCTGCTGCTCATGCAACATGCTGCAAGTACAACGGTCTTTTTTAGCGAGACATTCTCTAAGGGCATGGACACATCTGTGTGCCCAAGTGTATGAGTGTAACTATTTGTCTCCTATTAATAAAATAAAAGGACATAACCCTACCAAGGGGCTTTTACTGACTATCATCTTTAAAGTCAGTCTGATCAGAAGGTGGCTGCAATTTCCTGAGAGTATTTTTCTTTTCTATTTTAGGGAGAAAGTAACTAATGTTTGGTATCATGGTGCAAATATTTTTAATTCTATGTAACTGCTGGTGAGTGAACGCTACACACTGGGGTCAAGACTTGTTTGTATTATTTTAATTAGATTTGGGGAGAGAAAATCCTACCAAATAAACTATGTGCCTGAAAATAAAATTCAAATATTAACAATCACTTAGAATATTTTAAAAGCTTTAAAAATTATCTATCGTGTTCTGCTTTACTTTTTATTAAATGCTTAAGCCCTTCAAAGGGATTCATTAACACATCTGCAATTCAGATTAATTCATTTTGTCACTGCTGTTTTGACAGATGGCCATATGTAGGATATGGTATTTTGCAAAGCAATCAGGCCACATGAGGAAAATTTGACAACAGATTGTGTTAATCTTTAAGGAAGTTTAATAATACATTGAAAAATAAAAAGCTTATTATAAAAATATATTTTCAATAAAACAGTGCGAGATTTCAGAATTGCGGTTCTCTGATAAACTATTAAATTGCTGTTTCTCACCAAGTGCTCTTCACGTACTTCATTCCTGGATCTTGGAACTGCTTCAGTGTTTAAACCTTAAGGGTTTGTCCTTCTCTCTGATTCATGTACACAACTCCCACTAGCAGCAATGAGTTACCCGTAAAGAGGAGCTCAGGCAGCTAAAACTTAGCACCAGCAAAGAGTGCATTTGTTATCGCCACCAAATGATCTGTTTTCACATTCACTCAACACAAAGCCGGCTATTCTCAAAAGTCTTAATCCAGCAAAGAATTGCGACTCTGGGCCACACTGGAGCAGAGCATTTGAGCTCAGCCTTAGCCTTAAAGCATCCAAGTCCCTTTGGGTTTACAGCTTGAAAATAAGCTTCCTTGGACTGGAGCCCAAGCACTCAGCACCTTGCAGGCCTGATACCCTCACCCAGGGGAGCTGCATTTAAGGAACTTTAGCCCGTATTTGTTGAATAAAGTTGCAGTTCTCATCTGCTGCCACTCAACCAGAGTCTAGACACAGTTATGGGGCCATTGCTTAGCTTTGCATTATTAATTCTAGCTTAATTTTTCTTTTTTTTTTTCCTTCCCCTAAACAGGCAACGTCTGTGGCTCTCCTCCACAGAATCTCAGTACTTCCTGATATTAAGACGCATTGGGTAAATAAAAAAATACAGGCTTTTGCAAAATTATGAGTTATCTGGTGCTTTTGAGCCAAATTCTGCTCTACCAATGGCTTCAGTGAGACAAGTCACATAAGTCAAATATAGTCTTTTTTTACGAAATACGGATCCAAAGAATACTCAAAGAAATGAAGAACACCAATTTTGAAAAATTAAAATGTTGCCTGTGTGCTTTCCATGTCTACATTATTATTATTAATGTTAGTAACAGTGGGATGTACTCCCAGTGAAAAGGCAGTAGGTGGTCATTATAGATTCAGTACTTCTTAGAAACATCCTGGAGACGGTGTATTCAAATATTGAATGAAACCCCTTTATATTATTATTTTTAGATGAAAAAAAATTCTGTCTAGGCCGGGGCTAATGAATTCATCTTTTGGTGTCAACTGCACTTGAAAAATTGCACTGTGTTCTCTTTATACTCAACAATTTCACAAATGGGACAAAATAAAACACTGAAGATGATCTAATGCTCTAAAATTCTGTCTTTTTTAACTTCATCATATACTTCAACCCAAAGGGTTGTTGCTGGCTTTCAGTCCACTTGTTGGGGATTCAAAACCCTGCCTCTCAAAAGAACATTTTATTATCCTTTTCAGGTTTATTAAAATTTAAGGCCATGAATCAACTGAGAGCAATCCCTGGACTGGGCATCAGGAAAAGCTGGGAGAGCTGAGCTGGGGCTCCTCGGGCAGCAGGGGCTTCTAGGACCCACCAAAAGCCCCAGTTACAGGATGCAGCAGCCAATCTCAGCGCTGGCACTAGGGTGGCATCCTCCTGCAGTACATCAGGTATGCATTCAGTTCTGCTCACGTCTTCATCAGAAGGATGCAGAGAGTCACACCTAGCACCCAAAGCTATGGATGTCATGGGAGAGGAGATGCTAACCTCAGTCCCAACACCAAACAGAATGGGTGCTCAAGCGGAGAAGAAAGCAATGATAACGCTGTCAGCCAAACGAGGCCCTGGAGTTAAACTGAACTGAAGCTGGGTAAAAACACGAAGAACAGCACACGTGGAGCAGACAGACAGTGAAACTGGAGGCCCAGGGAACGGTTTCTCCCACCCTGCGGTCTGTGGTGCTCCAGGTCAGCAGAGCTCCCAACGAGTGGTCTGAGAGCCACACAACCAGTGCTTGGGCAACACTGGGAAGTGAGTCTCAAAGGGATGATTCACGTTCATAACAGAGCAGCCACCAGTTGCCCACTTTTCACGCAGACCAAAACACAGGGGGAGAAACACGGTGGCTCACCCCAAGCTCCCAGGGCAGAAGAGGCGCCAGGTTTCAGCTGTGAACCACAGTCTCCATTTATGAGACTGGCGAGAGGGATGAAAGGTGAGGGCTTGGTGAGGGAAAGAGCAAGAGCTGACCACTGACCTCTAAATAAAACCACCGGTCACACTTTGGGATCAGATCACGACAAGAGACAGTATGTCCAAGTGCCTCTTTCACTTAGACTATATCTTTCCTGTTTTTCTTCACTTTTCATTAGGCGCAGCAAAGCCACGTCACTAGGTAAGAGCACAGGTTAATCCCCAGGGAATGCATTTCACTCCAGCTTGGGGTCGGAAATTCATAGGCTCTTGGACACTTCTAGTGGCACATGCTTACGAGGAGACATGACTATATCACACTTCTGCCATTCTCCAAAACCCCTCTATCTATGAAACCAAGAAATCTCAGAAAACACCTTCCTGGGAAGGAAATAGCAATGGGACAAAAAGGTAGTAGAAAAGCACTGATGTTCAGACAGGCAGGTCTCATCTGGTGAAGAGGCAGGAGATACGGATTGAAGCAACAGAAGAGGATCCACCCCACTGCAGAGGTGCTGGGCCATGGAAAGGTGAGACAGGGAAGCTGAAGGGCGATAGCAGATCCCAGTCTAGCAAAAGGCCCAAGCACAGAGGATTGTGGCACAGGGAGAGATGGGGTGTGGGAAACCAGCAGGTCAAGAGACAGTGAAAAGGCCTCTGGAAGGGGTCTAATCACAGACAAGGATAAAACCTCTACAAAATACCTGCAGCCATCGAGGAAAGAGGGAGGATTTAGCACAGGTGGACACAGAAGGGTGACTGCCTGCCTGTGCACTTCAGGATTTCTCCAGCTCAGCCTCGGGTTTTATTGGGAAAGACAGGCAGGAGTTAGGGCTGCTAAGCTGATACTAATGACTAATTAGTATGAGTTAAACAGATAATTAGAAATTAGCTAAGTAGCTGCAGGGAGTCAGAAGCAATGCCAGCACAGTGCCTACGGGAACCACGTGAGCTGAACAAGGGTGATGCTGGTGCCATGGGACAGCCTCAGCCTTGTCCATCTGGGCAGAAGAAGGAGCAGCTCTGCCTGCAGTTCTGCAGGGCTGAAGCCTCACCGCCCCTTCAGCTCTTGCCCCTTTTTCCTATTTCAACGAGATGCACGTGCAAGTTCCATCACCGCACTTCGCAGATCAGCATGACCTGGCTGAAGAGCCCGCAGGGTCAGTACGCCTAATCCCTGGGAAGGGAAGGAAGCCGCGCACAGAAGCTGAGACACCTACAAACTGCATTGCTGAGACATTCAATCCAAAGAGATGCATCTTCAGCCAAGAAACTGTGACTCATGATTTAATTTTTCCAGGACATAAGATTTCAAAGTGATTCATTTGGTCAGAAAAAAACAGTCCTACCATTTTTCATTCTGGGGTAATGTTCATTTCATACTGGTTTTACCAATTTCCAGTTAGCACAATAAAATCAAACTCCAGGTGATACTCTTACAGCACCAAGACTTTGAAGCTCCCTTTTCTGTAACTAAAGTAACTATTGCTTTTGAAAATGCACCTAATAATCTTAACTCTTTCTTTAAGAAGCTTTTACAGATTCGATCATCTTCAGCAGTGCAATTAAAGCAAAGCCAGCATGTTTATTTTGTTTGCAGAGAAGAAACTGATTGAAACCATATTTATAGTCTTGGAGCAGAGCCAAAGCCCTGCTGAACTATTAGCCAAGTGTGCAGATTATTAATTGCCATAGAAGCCACTTACAATATGCATTTGATATCTGTATTGTTAAAGTGTCCACTCTGGTCAAAGTAAAATGGCTCAGCTGGATTTTCTCCTCCCCAGGGTGGCACTGGAAAGCATCTGATAAGAATTTCAGCAAACTAAATACTTCCCCTCCTTACTGAAATTCCTATGCATATCAGACAATGACTCTTAATCTCAAAAAAGAGTTTAGGATCTGGATAATAAACTTGGAAATTCTCCTTCAGCCTAATTTAAAAGCAAGATAAAAAAATAGGGGAAAAGATGGTCTTTAATTTTAAAGGGACTTTTCGTATTAAGCTTTGGTCTAAGTGCCCTTTCCTAGAGATGATCTAAATTCATTCCTCATCAGAGAGGAAACTGCACCTCTATCAAGTAGATATCATTGACAGATACCAAATTAACAAACTGAAGCCTTATATTTTCAACATAAATCTAAAAGATTCAGTTCTTCGCAAAGAAAATATACAGAGAGCAGCTGCCAGAGCTGTAGCCTTAGCAACCACACCTGCTTCATACTCACGTCGGCTTTCATACATGCTCCTGGACTGGGCCCAGATTTTGAATGGATCTGGCTTTTTCTGCCCAGAACTGTCCAGTTGATCCGCAGCCGGTGCCTCCGCAGCGATGTAGTCCGGCAGCACCTGCGTGCTGTGAACGGGGGAAGCGGTGTGCCCGCTGCGGTGGCTGGAGACGCTATGCTGAGAACTGTTTTGGCTGTCTTTCCTTTCAAGTGGTTGCTGTAAGGAAGAAAGCGAGTGGAAAGAGAGAGAACAGACGGTTATTGGTCTTTGAGTGGGTGTTTTCCATCAATTTTTCTCCCTTCTTTGATCAGGGTTTCTGCATGCACATAAGTAAGTATATAAATCACAGTTTTGCTGCCACCAGTTAATGCTGGGTACAGTTAAATTCCCCGATGACAGATTTTGATAGGCAGACTGACAGAAAAAGATATGCAAAACAAAGTCATTTATCATAAAAAAATATGCAGTTCTCCATCTCACACATGAAACAAATCTAAATCTCATTATAGGTTACTAGTTTCAGTGCACTTATTTTTTCCTACATTAAGGCAGAAAAACTCAACAACCTTCTACTCAGATAACATTAAGGTCTAACTTGAGACTGCAAGAAAAAGGATAAACTACCAAATTTCACTGTCAAAACTTAAGCTGTCCCTCTGAAACAGATGCAAGCACAGCCCTTACTATGAAAGATCACTTTTCCTCTGCAGCTCTTGCAACCCCCACATCACAAGTGGGTGGACAACACAGTACCACTTTCACATCTCTGCTTCCCAGAGCATCCACGGGATTACAGCAGACCTTCACAAATGTGAAAATGTCTATTTGCAGTTTGATTTCCTTGTTTTAATTGAGCGTATTAAAACAGGAAAAAATATATCCGCCTAAATTCAAGGCTTATTCAAAAGCAGTATGTCAAGAGCTCTGTCTGCTCAATATTTAGCTAAGCAGGGTACATAATTCCTAACTCAAATTCACAACGGTGTGCTCAAATGAAGCAAGTCACATTTGCATTGCCAGGATTTGTACTACTCAATATGCAGCAAATCCTCCCTCAACAAGAGCTCCCCAAACTGTACAGCAAATGCTTTTTAATGCTCTTTTGAGATGACCTTGGGTTGGCATCAAGGTCGAGTCCAATCTCCCACCTGCTCCGGCACAGGGAACTGGCAGGTTGCCGGGGCTGCTGTGACGCAGAGGGCGGCCGGAAAAATAGCATCCTACAGGTTGTTTTTACAACATCCACAATTTCCTGGCTAAAAGGGGTCAGCCACTCATACCAAGAAACCTCAGACAAAAATGTAAAGCTTCCTGGCTGGCAGGGGGTACCCGAAAACATTGCAACAGGAGTCTCTGCTTTCAGGGACTTCTCCATAGAAAACCAAGCAGGGGTTGGGAGAAAAGCCAGCAGCAAGCACAGAGCAGATCAGCACGGTGGGGCTGAAGTGCACACAGCTCTGGGGACCCCCTCCTTTACTGTGAACATGAAACCCCAGGCGGCCAGTGCTCCATAGCAGGGCTGAATGAATTACAGAGGAGAAAGTTACCATACGAAAGTGCCCTCTTTTTAAGTCTTAACAATAATCTTTTCCTTTTTTTTTTTTAAGTTGCACATATTTTTAGGTTTACACTGAGAAAGAAAACCTGCTCCAACAGCCCAAATGACTTTGAACCCTCAGCCTTACATTCGAGTCGTTGATCCACTACCAGCATTTTTTTAAATGGTATCTCGATCAGCTAGAATGTGAAATTGCCTTTGTCCTTTAAAGCAATTTTGAACAAAGCATACGTGCTGTGATTACTCATCTGCAGACTTTCAAATATAAATATCTGAACCAATTTCAAACATTTTTAGCTTTTTAAGTGGTAAAAGAAGCTAATTCACATGCAGCCCTTCAGTTTTTAAATGAAGCAGTTTTAAAACATCTATGCTGTGGATAATCACTCCTTTGTAACTTAAAAACAAAAAAAAGAAAAAACACTTTACAACTCTCAGTCCAGCCATCTCGATTTTTTTGTTTGTTTGGCCAAACTACTAAAATAACTACAAGCATCCTGTAAAACTTCAGGCCAATCTCACTGGAAATAGCTGCTTTACAGAAGTTGGAGTACAGGGAATATAATGTGAAGCTTTATTCAGCCCTTGGGGAAATGTTGAGAACTCTCTGAAAACTTTCTGATTTAGAAAGAAACAAAGTTTGAACTTTAAAAAGTGTTCTCACTTTATAATATGAAAGGTCTAAATATTGAGCAAATGATGACTTCTGTTTCGTATTTGGGTTGCAAATGGAAGTGTCAGCATATCTCAAGCAAAACCACCTCTAATTAAACTAGAGTTGCAATTGCAAGTACACAGACATTTTGCAAGAAATAGGGAAAAACTTCTTCAGAGGAACAGTTGTTTTTCCAAACAATAACTCTTTTAAAAAGCCTGACACATGTCTACTTAGGAGTTGAAGAGGGGGGCAGAGAAAGGGGAACACAATCATGGAAAAAATGAATGTATGTAATTAAATTAATTCAAGACAATATTAATTGACTTTCACATCACCAGATGAAGCCAAAAAGGTTTGGGGCTAAACTTTTACATGTGCTGCAGCAGCTTCAGCACATCAGCAGCAGCAGGACTTGCAGGGGTCTGACCGCCCCGCTCTCCGCGGCGCTCCTGCAATGGGGACTGCCCAGATGACGAAGTTTGTGCCTTGGTGCAAAGGTGGAGCTTTCCCAAGAGATCTGAGCTGATGATACGCCAATGAAAGGATGGCTTCTCTATCTCCTGCCTCGTTCCAAGCTTTGGGGCCAATCCTCCCGGGCCCGGGTCTGACTGCCCGGCTCACTCGGCTCACACGCAGGCAAGGAAGCAGCTAAATCAGGGCCAGATGAGCACAGGGCTGTTTGGTGACAGACCGCTGCAGAGCAGGCAGTTCAGGCCTCACCCTGAGATGCTGATCATGTTTTTCAGTGCAAAGTAAAGCTGATCACCTGAATCCTGTTGACTTCTGACAGTAGCTACAAGAGCATGGGGCACTGAACTACCCAAGTCAGCAAGAGCACCCCTGGCCCTCCAGAGTCTATGGTCTTCTCCAGAGCTGCGGATAAGCATAAATAGCTGGCCAGAAAGACTCTTGACCAAAAGCGGCTAGAAATCAAGACTATGATGACTACCTTGAGTCCATTTAGGCAGATTGCACACTTAAATACAGGTGATGGGAAAAAACAACCACCTTGGTACTGTATTACAGCCATGACAAAATAAATATGCGGAAAGCTGGAGCTTCTCGTGCCCTACCCAAGCCCCAGCTCTGAGATGCATGGCCTGTGCCAGCTTCCCTATGCCCTTGCTGAAACTTCGCAGAGCTCATCCTGCAAAACATAAGATGAAGAAAACGTACTATTGGGAAGAAAGTCTTTTCTAGTTGCCCTTTCCCCACTGGCTGAGGTTAGCAGGAACATCAGCATGGCTCAGATTTCCGAGTGCAGCTGTGGGGGCAATTGCTGCAGAAGAGAGGACAGCAGCGGTCAGGGTTTGGGCATACATCAGCCTTCCAGGATTTCTTCCCTCCACTGTGCAATCCCATTTTCAGCCACAGGCACTCCATTTGCCGACCCAAAAGGCAGCTTTTCCCTCAGCAGAGAGGTTGAGTGAGCCCACACTGAGCACTACATCATCCCCTGATTATGGGCAGGAAAGAAAACAGCAAAGGTGATGTGAGCCACAGAGTTTGAAGCTGTTGTGCTTCAAAAGGAGAGACAGGAGGAAAACTGCTTACAAAAGTCTCCAAGTGCCTGGAAAATGCTACAGATACCCACATAGCAGAGTTTGTCACACTCATGCCAAATGAAAGAGTAATTGAATGTTACTTTGTACAGTGACTGTTAAAATAACCGAGGCCCACGACACGACTGAGAGGTGGCTGCAGGCAGAGATGGGACACTAATTATTAGCAGCAGTTGTGTATGTCTGTGTCAGACAGAGAGAAACCCGCAGCAGAAGAGGCGACGGTGGCAGGGAGCATGTCCTGCAGCACGAACAGACACCAAAGCTGTTTGGCACAAGATTCTCCAGGCATTAAACTGCAAGAGAGAAGAGTTGCTGTGGTTTCCTCCCACTGCATTTCAAGGCGGGGGGAAAAAAAACGGTCTCTGAATGAAGAGGGATGTCTTGTACAAACATTCATGCTATGGAACCTACTTCTCCTCCTGACAAAAACAGGACATCGGCAGAGCCCCAAGTGCTGCCTCTCCACCCGAAATACGTGAGAAGTCTCTTGTCAGGGACAGGCTGTGCATAGGAATTGCATTTTTGGCCACAATTCAGTGACGCTGACAATGTATTTATTTACACCCAAAAGCAAAATTAGATTTTTGGAAGAGCTTAGCACTTTCTTCCCCCTGCAGTGATCCTGTCTTCTGATGATCTAGCTGCAGATTTTGTGCTCTAGAGCATTTTGGAGAAGCTGGTCCTGGCAGCAACAGCAAACTGAGCTGGAAATGGGAATCTTTGCCCCCTTGTGGAGTATTTTCATGCAAGCAACATGGGAAAAAAAAAGAACAAAAGAAAAAAAGTTTGTTTTCATCCTTGTTATAGCAGGATAATTGCATGGGAAATTGCTATGCTAGAGAACTTGCACAATGAAAATGTATATCCCCAGACGGTCAATACAAAAATATCCATTTTCATCTAAAGAAGAATCAATGGGAAACTGAAAACAAACAAGCAACACAGAGAGCTGCTGTGAGCATATCCTTGGTGAGGGGGAAGGGGGAAGAAAGGACTTGGGAGTCCCCGGTCACATGTATGGCTGCAAACTTTTTTTTTTACTAATTTGGCTCTTCCACCAAGGTTGAAAAACTCTGCTTAAAGACTGAGAAAAAGAGCAAAGCTCATCAGAAGATACACATAGCCTGAAAAATACAGCCCAGGAAAACTGAGCTCAAGGCAGAAAAATATTCCCAGACGGTGTCACAGCCCCAGCACTAACAAACCTCTCCAAGGGGCTAAAACACCTCTTCCCAGACGGGAGGTATCCAACAGCCTGAAGTCAGCCTTTTGGGAATACGGGACTGGAGCTGATAGCTAAAAAGAGGGCTTGTTTGAGAAAGAGACAGCCATTGGCAGTAAGTCAGGAGTGTGTCCGGGCTCTGGGAAAGGATATGAGGTAATAAGAGAGGGCTCGTCACGGTGCTGAGCGAAGCAGAAGAGGATGGAGACCTGAGCTCGTGCCTTCCCCAATGCAGCAGAAGAAACAAAGAACGAGCACAAGTTAAGATTGGGCCAACTGCTCCTGTCCCGGATGCACGCTGTCCTCTAACTGCAGTTAATTTATTAATCAAGGAATGCTGGAAACATTCCCTCTGAGTCAGGCAAAGGGAGCGGGGGAAACGGGGTTCAACCCAAGTCCCAAAGCCAGCCGTGCGGTGCTGGGGACAGCCCGTGGGCACACAGCTCAGCCGGCAGCACCCCCATTCACCCAACGGCTGCAAGTGCAGCAAACCATCCTTGGGAAATGCCGGGGCAGGGCGCAGCAAGATGGCATCCCGGCCAGGGAGCGCGCCAGCAGGGCAGGCCTGGCTCTCCCCTGCCAGGACAAGACCAAGTGGGAATCTTCATAGCCAGGACGGCTGGGCTGCCCTCGCCCTGCAGCCGAGCACAAGCCCTGCAACTAAACCAAGGAAGGAAGGTGTTAAGTAATACCACTGCTTTTATGCTTTTGACCATTGCCTTGGCCACATGAGCTCTGGTGTTGCTGTAAATCCACCCCAGAAAGCCCCATGGACAGTTTCTTCCTCTGCATATGGGTGCCCCAAGGCACTTTGCTCCAGGCTTCTGTGCTCAACCCGTGCATGTCACCAATGCCTGGGAATGAAGGAGCGGCTGTGCCGGCTCCGACGCACTCTGCTCTGCCCCTCTGAGGAGTGGTTGGTCATTAAAGCTGCCGCACAATGCGGCAGTGTAAAACATCACTGCTAATTGCTGATGCAAATGATCCGGTGTGCAGGCAGGGGGAATAGGAAGCTCTGCTTTTTGTGAATCCTGCGCTTCAGAGCCAACAGCACCGCCTAGGGCTGTAGTAAAAATTACTGGAGGGACCTTAAAGCAAGGTGAGAGGGGTTCAGGAGAGGCACGTGAGGGAATGGGACTGCTATCCCAGGGCTGACTGGCTCCTCAAAGCAAATAGTAGGGAGAAATCCGCTGTTGCAGGGCTACACCTGTTTGCAAGCAGTCTCTTTGTTCACTGAGGCAGGATTATCCCAACATGGATTTAGATGCTGCTCAGATTTTCACGGTGCATCACCGCTGACCAGAGACGCGTTTGACACGGCAGGATCCCCCTTCACCTGATGCCAAATGTGCGTGTGGCGAAGCGGGAGCCTCCACGCTTTGAACAGACTGAGCCTCATTGATTGGGGCTCATTTAATGACAGGAGTTGGAGTCCGGATTGAGTGCAGCCGCTCCTGCTCCGACTGGGGAAAAAAGTGCAGGCAGAGAAAAGAAACATGCCAGATGTGTACATATTTTACACACTTGCTTCTGTTTTACCGAAGGCTGAAATAATCTCAGCGTATGACAGAAGTGAGCGTGCAGGGTCTGACATGCCTGTGATCTGCAAGGGAGCACACCCCACACTTCTGCCTCTCAACATTAATGTGAGCTGACAATGGTAGCAGCGCAGGCTCACGTGACTTTAATCAGTGCTGCCCTAAGCCATCAGAATCACATTAATTATTCCAGGGCTTTATTTTGGATGAACAGAGAACTCATATTAAAAGCAAGAGCCTTCTGCTCAGCCCCTTCATAAACGTCTTGCCCAGGTTTGCAGCAAGGTGGCTGCGCCCAGCTGCAGTTTTTGGCATCCATCGGGGATTGTCGGTGAAGTTTCGCACCGTCTTACAACACAGCAAAGACCTCACTCACTCTCCTTCCCCAAAGCTACTGGGAGAGAAATCTATTTTTTCCCATTCCTCTCAAAAGATAACTGGAAACTTTCAGGCTTTAAGAATTCCATTTCCTCTAAAAATAAAACATTTCCTTTTGTTGCTTACAAATAGCACATTCATTTCTTCCACAATATCATGCACGGAGCTTTAATGATACTTTAGATCATGGCTTCCATGCTATTAGCTAACATGTCATCCAGGTAACGGCATTACATGGAAATAGGATCAGAAGGGACAAGAAAATACTGTTCTGTTGTTTTTTTTTTTTTTTAAATAAGGAATCTCACACCTGCAGCACAACCCTGCTCAGAATGAAAATGCCTTCAGAGCAAGCACTCGGACAGCTAACTCTATTCCCCAGGAACCCTAACCATGCTCCGTTCATGCTTTGTCTCTCTCAACAAGGTGCATGCTTGCCCATTTGGTTAATAACTCAGCCGAGGGTACTCGAGAAAACTCAGGGAGTTAATGCAAAAGGTTGGTGCCTATAAGCACCCGACAGGAATTGCTATCTGGCAAGAAGGTGGAGCCTCCCATCTTTCCAAAAGGAAACAATAGCTTTTTTTTTTGGTAAGTTAAATGACAGAGAAGCTCATCTGTCAGGGAAGAGGATCTGTAAACCTGAGGCTTTATTTGCAAACAAGTCTCTCTTCTGTACTGCATTCCTCTTTCATCTCCCCATGCAGCAGGAGCCGTGCAAGGTAATCATGGTTGCAACAGAAAGACAACTTAAAACAATCGAGACCCACAAAGGAAACAAACCGAACTCATGCCTTTCTCTTTCAAAGCAGACAAACAGACAAAAATAGTAGCTGTAAAGTGCTTACCGACTTTGGGCTCTTCTTTGGGACTGGCAGTCCTGAAAAATGGCAACAAGGAAAAAATAAACATTAGCATCTAAACATTACCTTCCCTTAAAGAAAAATCCCTATGTGTATCATCCCAACGTAGCCATCTGCAGAGTTATGTCAGCTTTCGCTCTCGCATCGGAGTTACCAGTCTGTTCATATCGAATCAAAGCACAGGGAGAGGGAGAGCGAGCGAGAGACGGGAGCAGGGAAGAGGGAGCGGGGGGGAGAGCTCTATCTGCATTAGCTATGCTGACTTGTGCTGCAGCAGCCGGGAGGCTGGGAGAGAAACCCACAGCCCTCAGTGGCCGCCGAAACCCAGCGCTTGGGCAGAATCTCAAATGCTCCCCTGGATTACAGGAGACTTAGCTTACAATTAAGCCAAGGCTATTTCCTTTTGACGCGATCAGCTCGGCGATTTTATCAGACCAATCGCGGTGGCGCAGGGGAAACGGGTTAATTTTTTAAAAAGTATTTCTCTAGAAACCGATTTTTGAAAGGAAAAATGTGCATTGGCTTGAGCCAGGAGGCACGGGCTGGGCAAAGGAAAACAAAAGCATGAGGAGGAATAAGCTTATATCCCTAAAAAGGTGAATGTTACTGAGAAAACACGTGTTTTTCCTTCCTGTCCATCCTAAGTGTAAATCTTTGAAGCCAGAGATTTTATCTGTTAGTTACAATTTCAGAGAGCTGAGGCTTGAAAACAGCACTGCAAACGTCCTGACCCTTGGGGGGATGCTAGGGAGCTTGGGGAAGGGGGGCTTACACAGGTTGCAGTCGATGCAAAGGAGGAAACAACTGGGAGGGCACCAGAGAAGGTTTTTTCAAGGACAATTTTGCATTTTGGAGCAGCCTCTTACTTGCTCTGTGATGAGCAAGAGAACTCAAGTGGGATTTCTATCGACTACTTCTGCATATAGCTCAATTCCCAGCCGCAAAGGAGACACTCGGCCAGGGGATTTACCTACAACGCAGGAAAAGCTCTTTCCTGGGCATTTTGCAAATCACCTTCCTTCTCCTCCACTGTTGGAGCAGAGGGAACTCCCCATATTTTGCTCTGTGTGGCACTCCAGAAAGCAAACATAAACCAAAACAGAAGATTACACTCCACATTAAGTGCTCAGTAATTCAGATGTTTGAAATCTGCTTTTGTCTTTAGAATGTGATTTATGTGGCATTTATGCCGCATTATGTTTTCTACTTTATGCATTTTGTTTGTGCTAAAACCCATGCCCTCGTCTAACTTTTACACAGAGAATAAAATAAGTGATGCAAGTGAATTACAAATCTGTCTAAGAAGTTCATTTTAAGGTAATTTGGGAGACATTAGTTCTGAATAGGAAAGAACCACAATTAAAAATGATAAACAGAGCTCACTTTGCTGTCTGCTCACAGACTGGGATGCAAATCGTAATGAGTATTTTAAACAAAATATTTTCAGCTTTTGAGGAATATCTGTGCTCTGCACATCACTTTGATGCATTCCCAGCCAATAGCTGATACCCCTCCGGGCACTGATTGATCGAGGGACAATGAAACATCAAAACTGTTTGAACTAAACAATCAAGACCGCAGCTTCATTTCTGCTGACGGTGACTGTGTTTGTGTAATACACTTAAAGAGGAAAGCACTAATAATGTTCATGGCAAGTCACATTTTTAACAGGCATCATTCATCACAGAGATAAACACACAGATAGAGATTCTCCCTCTCTCTCTCCCCTTCCACATGCATGCACACACGTTTACTCTCCCTTTCCAAGAGATGCTCTTTCCTATTAAATCAATAGGCAGAACGCACGCACACACCCTTAACAGAACAACATGAGCCAGAAAAGGTATTACAGCAATTTAAATGTTCCCTGCAAAAAATAAAGGTGAGATGCAGCTGGACTGTTGGTTCAAATTGTACCAGTATTCCATTTATTGCATCGCAAGCATTAAATGCTAAAATTTACTAAGTATGAATGACTGAACAAACCTTTCCTTCAAAGTTTGTCATTAATTTTGGCTGTTCCAATCCAAAAAAGATGGAAAACGGTTGAAAAATAACGGAAAACACATCAAGGCCATTGTTTGGCTGGTCCTTCAGAGGCTGATGAATCTTACAGTGTCACTGCTCTGTGCCAGACTTTGCTGCAGAACAAGCAGTAATTGACTTTTTACCAAAATAAGTGACTGCAGAACACGTTAACAAATGTTGCTAGTTTTTCATGGGACAAGTTTATAGCCAGGGGAATAACCTGCCTGTACATTTTCCTGTAAAAATGTTATTTATTCATCTAATAAGGGTCTCATTTTAAAACTCCAGCTCTTGACGCAGCAGGGCAAATGAGCAAATGATAGGTATCATATGTAGTTTGCACGCTCAGATGATGGAATGGATACAGTATTTAACAGCAATGAACACAAAGCGCTTGAATAACCCCCAAATCCTGGGAGCATCACTAGCAAGAAAACGCTGAGCTTTATCAAAAAGCTTCTGGCAAGAACAATTGCCCACGCCTGTGAGTTTGGGATGGTGACAACTATGAATTACAACATTCACCTTTTGATTACATTAACCATGTCCCATCACTGCTCAGGCCACTGCTCATGCCATGCCTTGCTTGGTATGCTCATCCTCCCAGCTGCCCCATTCTCTCCTGAAGCCTCACTGCAAGTTTTTCAGAAGTAAATGGGCCAAGCATGGACTTAACACCCAGTTTGCATCTCTTTGGCACTGTCCAATTTTTTAGTGGTCGAAGTAATGGCATTCATATCCCTGGCTAAGAGAAGCCAAAAGGCTTCTCTGCTGTTCTGCCCTCAAATCCGATGATGGAATAGTAATAGTTTATATCGACACTGCTATATAATTCCTCTCTAATTTAATGCCTATGGACATCTCTCACTAGTACTTGAAACGTAGCTTCTAATTTCGGAGGGGTTTGGAGGTGCAGATTAGGGATGGTGGAAGAGTCATGCAACTGAACGCAGCTGTTGTCATTACAGAGTTAATAGTGTTTTAAAACAAACGAGCACATCTGGTAAACAATGTCAATATGACCTAAAACCCCTTGAATGGGCTCATTGTAGCTACTTACTAAATGTGCCTGGAATTAAATTAATTAGAAAGCACAAATTACTCCCCTCTAAAAAACAATGTAATAAAGCAACTGCTTAATGAAAAATATCAGTGATCAGTGAGCAATCCACAAGCACAAAAAAAGGGATTGTAATCAAACTACATTCACAGACTCGTCAGCAAGGCAAGAAAGGCTTCATACAAGGTTAGTAAAAAATGAGTCAGATGCAGGGATCTAAATTAAACTAATTATCACAGAGATTATTACATTTATCTTAACAAAAACCTCTCTCTTTTCTCCCCAGTACTCCCTAAAGCTCTGTGTACAGCTGGCTGCATCCATCTGCTTGGCTACGTTTTGTAACATAGGGGAAAAAAGGCAAATCATTAAGCAAGTTTCGTACCATGACTTCAGCACTCTTGATGCCATTGCCCATCAGGAGCAGTATTTCTGTTGCGTGACACTGTATTATGTTGTGAGTGATGCAGTCCATGGAGTAAGGCCACGAGTTGGCATGTGTTAATTTTGCAGTCTTGTGTGGTAAAACTTTTGGAGCTGGGAACCTCTAAGTTCCCTAATCCTACCTACAATGAATTCATGGAATAACCCATGGGACAAAACCGTGACCCCAAGCATTGCTGTTTCTAACATGCAGTGGTCCTCAGTTTTTACAGGAACATTTTCTCAGATCTTTATATGACCAAAGTAACATGGGAAGACCACGACACCTGGCAAATTCTGTTTTGCTGAGCATATACCGAATGCAATGTGCGACTACAAATCCATACCATAGCCTGGACCCGACTATGGTGCGAGCTCAGAAGGCCACAAATGCTTAAAAACCACCTAGATGGACACCAGACACATCATGCCCTGTTCTACAGCCCTGTGGTTTAGAGACAGCGGATCAAAATGAGCAAAAGTTGAATCTTAAGGAAGACCTATCTCTAGGCACCATAGGAGCCATCCAGTCAACCCATCCGAACAGCTCAGTTATGTGAAGGCCAGCTGGCGTGAACACTTCTCTCTCCACCACCAAAAAAAAAAAAGTATATATTTTAATGGGATTTCACCTGAAGTTGGAACAATTCAGTATCAGTTTGCACAATCCACCCATAGGACAAAGGCGCTTGAAATTGCTATGAGCCAGTCTAGAAGCCAGACGTATCATCTTATTTATCGCTTACAACGTCTGTGGCTACTGCTCAATGTTTTTCAGTTTTCGGGTGGTTTTGCACATGAAAGGAAAGAACAACTGTATCTAGATCTTTACTTCTCATGATTGCTTAACACTTCCAATCAGGACACCCTGTGGACCATCCATATCCAACAGCAAAAAAAGCCATAGGTGAGCCTAGGTGAAAAGGTCACCCATTTGGTTTCGCCATTACAATGTCTGCAGCCCAGAATGCACAACAGCTGAAAATTAGCAGGAGATGAATAAAAACACAAGAAAAGAAACATTTCAGACTGTGTCACAAGGTTCACATTTATAGAGAGAATGTTCCTGCCTGCCTGGAAAAAAAATAAAAATAACAAGCTTTCTAAATAATGCTGCTTACACTGTGCTGAATAAAACCCAAAGGCTGTATTAAAGAAAACAGACACTTCGAAAGATGAGGGGTAAAGTACCGGAGTCAGGGGCTACACAACCGTATACCTGGCGCTGCACATTGATGGCTGCTTTCTGTGTGAAAAATAAGGAACTCAAGATAATTAACGCTAATGGCCATTAGTGCCGGGGGGACAGGGGAGGGGAGGTTGGTGGTGTCAAAGCAATCCCCTTCATTCTGTATAATTTGTTGCCAAAGAATTTCTAATAAAGGACAAATACTGTCTAAAAAAATAGACCGAACTTGATCTTTTCCAGACTGGAGAAAGAACAAGAAAACATACCAGAGTAATCTGCAGCAAGAGAGGCAAGCCTGCACACAGCCATAAGGAGCACCACCAAGAAGAAAACCCCTACCTTGTCCCTGCCCAACTTTTCTGCTCATCGTCGTGAGCTGCATGACAAGAGTGTCACTGCACTAGCCAAAAAATTAGCTGTGCAATACAAGCTTTAAGCAAGAGAATACTTTACACTGCAGGAATATAGCCCTGCCATAAATCAAGTTTGGTAACTACCAAATACAGTGAAAAACGCCATGTTTCTAATGTTAATGTTAAGAAAGTGCTGTTGTCAAGAGACCATCTCAGGCATTATTAACCCACTGGCACTGGCAAAAAACATAATGAGGCATAGCATATTATTGTCATTAACAAGAATTTCAGTTCTAGGTGCTCTAAAGATGTTAAATTGTATTAGCCTCAATTACTCGTTCTTGGTCAGGATGCTAAAGAATTCCTCGTAACTGAAGTTGCAGTCATATTTTCAGCATCTCAAACCAGAATTGATTTTAGAAGCGATAAAGAAGCCATAGGCTAATAAAATCTATTTAATTACTACAAAAATATAAATTTAACTATGTAGCAAGATACATATGGTAATGCCAAGACAGTAAGATAACAAAGAGATAGAGAATTAGTGTAACAATTACCCATCTAACCTATGGTTGAAAGCATGTCAGAAGTTCTAATATTTTTATTTTGAAGCTCATTAAATGAAGAGTTTTTCCTAAAGATCGAACTGTTGGAGTCATATGCTTAGATGAAAATCTCTGTTAATATTTAAACACATATGTACATAGACATTAAATTTCTGAAACCTCACGAATTTGAGAAGGTAAACACCAGAACTGGAAAGGAATTAGAAACCCCCATGTTCTTTTTACATAGATATGTGTGTGTGTACACATGTACTACATTTTTTTTTCATATACATAAGCATACACGTGTGGATATGCATGAAGTTACCTACCCTTTCCCACAAGCCCACAAAATCCATGACTTGCGAGCTTTATTTCTAGAGCACATCTCACAATTTTTTGGGCATGCTGCAATTTTAAAGATGACCAGTCCCAAACCCCCTCGCCTCAGCTGGCTGTCCCGTGGCATGGCCATGTGGGTACCGAAGGGCAGCAGCACCTCAAGGCCAATCTCATGTGCCACCCCAAGCTCAGCACGGAGGACACTGGTAGAGGAGAAACCGTATTTTGCTATTGTCACATCTGTATTTATCCTGCTCAGCGAGGGTGTTTGTCTTCAGACTTATCACAGAGCTGTTACAAGGTGTAAATCCACATGCTCAAACCTGTGTGGCTTATGGTAGATTCTTATATTTCATGTTTGGAGAGCAGCCTGCACAAAGGGGACGCCTACAAATAGGGCCCTCTTGGCATTACTTTGATGTTGCTATTAATAAATAACATCCCTTAACAATAAGCTAATATTTACGGAATGCTTAGCCAGATACTGACCTAGGGGGTGCACATGCACGCGTGGCACGCTCAGACAGAAAATCTTTACTAGAGGACAATGGTTTTGCAGATGTTTTCAGAAAACATAACTTTATTAGATTTAAAATACAGTTTTCTATTAAATCAGTAACTAAATATACTTCCAAGCATGTAACTGTACATCTCAGAAGTTAACCCTTAAAGATAAGGACGGAGTCAAAACTTCTGGGGACTGATATTCACCTGCCACATCCCTACCAATATTTCCTTCATGTGCCCCCAGCCACAGGGCCCTGACCTGCTCCAGCATCCTCAGCCGGCTGTGCCATCTCCCTGAAGCTCAGCCTCTTCTACCAAATCTCTGGTCTACAAACCCTGCCAATTTCTCAAGTCCAACTCATGGTACATTGCAGATCTTCTAGCACAAAAGACACAGCTTTAACAGGGTCTTAAAGCTGGTATAGTCCTAATTACTATCACCATCACAAATATAAGTCCATCTGACCAAGAAAAAATAAACATGAAAATGAATAAACATAAAATCCCAATGCAGAATGGGAAAAAAAAATTAAATTCAGAATAGAGAGACTCAGAGACATGAGGATAGATATTTAAAGACAATCTGTCTCAGAACAAAACCATTGACTAGTCCATTACAAGGCCATCCTTCTTCCTCAGTTTTGCCCACCTGCTATTGCTTTTGATGACTCTCCAAATGTATTTAATTACAGTGATAAGCAAAGACCTTTCTTGGATTTCTGATACCTCATTAACTCTGTTGTGACTGGTTATGATAATGCCAAATCAGGGCAGCAGCCACCGCACCTACCTGCAACATGGCTGATAAAAATTTGTTATTTACAAGTACATGGACACCAAAATGCCACACAGACGGTATGTAAGAGTAGGAGGAAAAACTGGGTGGAATAAAACCCTCCTTGCTGCGCTGCACAGCTCCATGTCTGCTCCCTTTCCTGCTGTGTAAATCCCGATGAAGATGTGGGATGCACATCTCTAGCTAAATCTGCCTTATCTAATGCATAGTATTAGGTTCTGCTGTGCCACCTTGTGTTACATCACATCACATTTGATATAAAACAACACTCTGTGGGTTTGAGTTGCTCCACTTATACCACTTCAGCATTTAATACCAAAATCAAATCAAAACATAAGGGGAAAAAAAAAAGCCAGCTTTCAAAACCTCAAGCTAGGGAGAAAAAAAAGCCTTTAGGAAGAATTTCAGAGCTCTCATCTTTCATTTGCTAAGCAACCTCCTGTTTTGTTCTCAACAAAGAGTCTACTGCTTTCTGCAAGATAAGGTGGTTCATGCAATAAAACATCCTGATGGGAAGATTTCAGACTTTTTTTTCTTCCAGCATTCAGCAAATGCTCTGGTTTTCTTACTGATTTTAAAGCAGATCTAGATTCCCTGCCACAGAAAGGCAGACGTGTGCATTACGTGCACACTGCCTCTATTGTGCTGTCAGCCTGCAAGATTACGCAAAACCGACATTATTTCGTTATTCGAAATATGTCGATTGTTCACCTCCTTAATAATTAACGTACAGGTTTCCTCCTGGCCTTAAAGCACACTTCGTGAAATATCTCAAAACTTTAGGAAATTATCTCAGCCCTTGAAATTAATGCAAAATGTGTAACAAAATGCCAAGCAATGAATCAGCAACTGTTCCATCCTATCTTACCCTTCCAAGCGACTCTGGAGCTCAGATGACACATACATCTGGGGGACGCAACCCATAGCATAGACAGGCCACGCTGCCACAAAAATGCAGGGCAACTGATGTAAAACTAATGCTGACCCAAAAAGCAGATTTCACAGGCATCTCTTCATTTCCTTACTAATTTCTAGAAGAGAATCAGTGCAAATGGAGTTAATGAAGGGTAGCTGAGGGGAAAACACTTGTGCCTCAAATGACTAACAGATTAGCGTCAGCACTTCGCATGTATCACACCAGCAAGAGCTGGAAATCCTGCAGGCAATTAAAATGTCCACATACCAGCGATGCCAATTCTCCTTTATTATCAGAACTGCAATATTATAAAGCTGTTGTTTTTGGAATCAGGTGCTCATATGACAATGTGCTTTGTTTGGAGTTTCTTAGCCTCCCAGGGTTTAGAAAAGGCAATTGGATATGAATACTAGAGGCTTGAAATAAAAAGACAAAAAGAACTCCGATATGGTATTTTTATAACTGGAATTCTGGGAGCTTAACGTAGGATTTTTAAGCCCTTGGGCTTTCTGAGGTTGATATTTGAATTTGTCGCTTACTATTTCAACTGGATGCCTTGCACTGAGAAACTTCAGCACGACCTGGCAATGCTAATTAATTAGTTCCCACGAATGCGCTATTTGTATGAACGTTAGTAACGCACATCAAACTATTTGGTGTCCGAACAAGCTACCGACAATTACCCTTTGTGGCTGCAGGCATTTGTAGGCATCCAAAATCTTGGTGAAACCCTGCTGCTTCCTGGACTCTAATGGGAGCCTTGCCATGGACTTCAGCAGCACCAAAATTTCCCCCTTCATGTTTTTGGTAAGCAGAGTTATCCCAAACCTTGCAAATTCAGATCAGCAAAAAAGGGCTAATGTCACTAAGATTAACACCTGTAAAGCACTTTGAAGGAGAAAAACACTGTGTAATCCCAAAATATTACATTATTTATAAGACGACCTGATTTTAAATGTTAAGTTCGGCTTATTTTTATCACAAAGAGAAAACAAGTTCTTGCTAGCTTGCTTTACAAAACCAATTACCAGTGATCAGTGTATGATGCTGCATAACAATACACAGCGTTGCCCCAAAAAGGCGTATCTAACACTCCGGAGCTGTTTAGAGGAAAATTAACTTGCACAGTGAATTGAAATACATGCACATAAGCAATTCTAATAAGGGGTATGAACTTCAAACTTCTTACGAAAAATATCAAAATGCATAACATTTCCTTCATTTCATCTTTTCCTGACTTCAACGGATTTTTGTATCTGCTACTCGGTATACTAGTCCCTAATCAGAATAAGGCTGTAAGACAATAGTAAATGTGATACCAAACTTGCTTTAAACTTGCTTTAAGGTCTCATCAGCTTTTTTTGGTCTTGTTAGAATATAATTCCACTTACCAGAGAGAAGAGAATAACAGAGAGAAGAGAGTAACAAAGAGTGACTTGGTGGTTTGGGAAAAAAAGATGCAGCTACTCCCAACTAAAGGTTCACCCAGACCTGCTCCTTCCCTGCACATAAGTCATAAGTTTTAGCAACGTATTTTTACTAGGATTGTCTATTTTCAGAAAATGGAAAAGTAACATTGCAAAACATTTTAAAAACATTTCACTACATTTCTAATGCAGTTTGTAAACCAGCTTACTAACTTTACTAATCTGATTCCCTTCTTCCCAGGCAAATCTCTTTAAAGCAAATAGTAACAAAAATAAACAAGAGGAAACAAACAATTGAAGACAGATTTTTAAATGCCAAATGAGATTCCTAATTTAATCAGGAAATCCATAACTCTGGAATTACAAAGTAATAAACCTGGAATACAAAGTAATAAACTTGAAAAATAAATCTTGGTATTACACATGGACATGTATTTCTTTAAGCATACTACGATTCTGATTTTTTAAATATAATTTACTAACTAGTGAGGGGTGCCTATGAGCTATCAAAAATATCCCCCCACCTGTTATTCCTGGATGGTATTATTGGTACTACAATATCAGGTATTTTTCAGTGTACAGCTCAAAATATCCTATACTGAGTGACAAATTGCTAGGAGATTCAAGAAACAGGTTTGATGGGAGATACCTGAGTAGAAGGTACTGGGAGCTTTGGTAGCTGGTGGTGGTTGACAGAAGGTAAGGCGAGGAAAAAAGAGGTCACTTGGCATGGGATATTCCAAAAATGTAGAGGTCAGCTGAGCACACCAGATGGCAGAGGTGCTCTGGTGAGGGAAGAAGCTGCCACAACGTGGTGGGCTGGGGAGCAGAGTAAGAAAACCAACCATAAAGGTGGCATGCACGATGATAGGTACCAGCAGCTCTGTGCTCAGCGAGACAGGGTTCAGGGGGGTTCCTACGGATCCATACATGGGACAAAGACCTCAGTATAATGCTCTGCTCCCTCTGTATTAGGAACTGAAAACGCTGCTGGAAATGGTGAACTTTTCTTGCCTTTCCAGAAGCTTTGGCACAGGCAAACATGCTCTGTGGTAACGGTCAGATGACTCCCTGGTTGTGATTTAAGTCCTAAATGTAGTTTGGACTCACTTTTTCTTTAATTCAGCAGCTGCTAGGACAGTTTGAAATTTTCTGGCAGCTAGATGCTTAAGTGGCATGACTTTCAACTCGCTCTTAACTGCAAGCCTAAAGGGTAAACAGAAGTGAGTGGCTTGTTCAAAAGAGTTCAAGTCTGCACTGAATAGCTCATTGCAGCTCTAATTACCATGGTTTTACATCATTAGGGATAGCAACTGAAAAGGAGCTCTAATTCCAACACTGTGAGATATTGCTTTTTTTTTTGTTTGGCTCTTACCACTAAATGATCCATTTCCAACACTTCTGGTAAGGACAGGAAGGGAAAATTTCACTTTCATGGGGGGAGAGGATCTCGATAAACAAGTACAAAGACAATATTTTTGCTTAGAAAATTCAGACTGATAGGTGTTTGTGGTGTGGCAGAAAGGATGGAGTAGTGAGGCAACGTCCTGTGAAACCTGCAGCGGTAATGGATTTCACTAAGCTCAGATATTTAATGCTCAATGCCACTGCTCATTTATGCCTGAGCATTGTATTTTGACACTCTAGATCTCAAAGAGCAATCTGATTTCAATTATACTGTTATAATGTGCTTGCAATTATAATGTGTTATGATATATTGTTTGTAAAGTTTTCCCACTGTGTCTAAAGGATCTTGTAACTCTCTCTACCCTGGCTCCAGGGAGCCTGAAGCTGCAGCAAGCAGCGTAAAGAAAAAGACACATACCTTTTTATTACTGTGCGATGTTTCAATGGCATGGACACAGCATAAATAGAGAGAGAAAAAGAGATGTCCTTCCGTTTTAGGCTACAGAAAGAGCCTTGAAGTCCAGGGCAGTTGACTCTAGCATGCATTTTCAGCAGAAGAAGGAGTTAACTCCTCTCTGTGGGAAGTGTCGGAGGTTAATTACCCTCATATGCCAAGAGCATCACAGGAACAGCAAGGGAAGGTCCATCTAGCTAAGGAGACTTAATAGGTTTATTGCTTTAGAGCTTTGTAATTTTGTTCCATTGCTGCAAATCTTTGTTGTAGCTATACGTATCACACGGACCTTCTTAAGACCACTGAGCCAAGGACCAAATGAGCAGGACTATTGGCACAGACCTTTCCCCACTTCCACCTACCTCATCACTCCCCACAAACACCTTCCATTCAATTGAAGCATGAACAGGGAATTTACTACAGACTTTGCTTTTACATGGAGGTAAGACTCAGGCACCCACTGACGGGCATTTAGACAGGTAGATGGGATTACGTAGATCAGACTCAAGGTTTATGCTATTTTCGACCTTCCGGTGAATAAAGATGCTAGTGAGCACTAACTGTGAAAATTTTGAAGGGAAACCGTCCATTCAAACCTGCGTGAAAACTGCCCAGCTTAATTCTTGTAACTGAACACAAACTAATCACGATGTTTTTGGATGACCTGAAGACTGACCTTAAAAAAAAGGGGGAAAAAAGGAAAAAAATAATTCTCTTTAATCTGAGGTAGTTCACAAAATACATCAATAAGACACACAAATGTTCTCACTGAAACAAATGTTAGACCTCAGTGACTCCAAAAAATACAGCACAGTAGTTTTGCAGAATAACTTGTTCTGAAATAGCCCCCCACCTGTCCCAGCATAGACACAACTCCCAGAATAAAAGTCCCTTGGGAAGCAGGGAAATTATTCTGACAAAATATTGCTTTTATTATGAATAGAACCTGTGCAGAATGGAGAGGTATTTGAGAATTGCATATTTCAGTCAATTACTGTGCGTAGACAAGACTTCAATGACAAATGGATTTCAAGTGGCAAATATTATTACCTTCTTTCTTTGCCTTTTTTTTTGGAGAAAAGTACTTCATGTACTTTGTAGGTACAAGGTTAGAAGAACCTTTTCAGCTACAAATATTCGAAATAAAGGTGTGCCTTTTGTGGTCTTATTAAAAATAATTATTTAAAATAACCAAAATGTGTAATCACATTGTGCAGTGCAGGGACAAAAACATATGCTTAATTCTGCATTTTGTAACCAGTAGCGCTGGCTTACTTTCAGGTACCCAGCCCTTGAATGGTCCTGCTGGGTTATCGAGCGTCGCCTCTGCTGTTGCAGGCACCATGTCATATCCCCTTCAAACCTGCTGACCTTCACCTTCAGGCAGCAAAGGCTTTACACCTCCTCCAGTTTGACTTACAGGCTCTAATGGGTTGGCACTTTCTTATTTACAGTTTAAATTACTCGCAGCTAAACAACACCCACTTGTTCTTCAGGCAAGTTCTCTCTCCAGTTTAAGTATCTCCCACCTCTCCTACCTAATAGTTACAGACAACAGTTTTGTCCTCTCTGTCCATTCATTTTGCTGAGCAAAAGCAGCTTTTCCAATCTGGTCTCACGTACAGCCCAGTTAGCTCCTCTGCACCCTGCCTCTGCTCGGAGTTCATCCTTCCTGAACCCCTCAAGTGTTGAAGCCCAAACCATGAGATATGCTCAGTGAGTTTTATCCAGCACTATGTATAGGTGAAATAGGAAAACAGCAATAATAGAATTAAGACCTAGAGAGGGGAGGAGGAAGGGGAAGATAAAAAATTAAACCAGAACATAGATAAGGCAAGTTTTCTATGGGGCCTCTGGAGAGCAAAATCTCAATGACCTAACATTGCCCCTCTCTTAATGTATTTATCCCACTGCCCCAATCTTGCATGAGTCCTGGAAATGATTTTCAGATGACATGTGAGCAGCTGAGCACACAGACGGGGCATTTCAGCTTCATCCTTCCTGAAATCACCCTTCTGTTCCTCACTCAAAGGCAATGGCAGGACTCGCCCGCTCCCATAAGCCAGCTGAATACCCTTTCCAGTAAATATTTTACAGGCTGCTCTCAGTGGTTGTGGGTTTCCATTTTAACAATTAAACCTCGTTGTTGGGAGTGCACCAGTAGCTCGGAGCAGGCAGAGCTTTTCCCTTATATTACACATCTCTTTCTGATATTTTTCTGCCTGATTAGTAATCACTTCTGACAAATCCTTTCGACAGCTCTGAACACGAGCATTAGTGTTGCAGGGATGCTTCATGCAAAGCCTGACTGAATGCAAATGTTAGCCTAATGCAAGGATGCCTGACAGTATCTGAGCATTTTCTTCACTGGACACCAGAGGGAGGAGGAGGAAAGGACAACTGACAGTGAAGCTAAAGAAAAACTGCTTCAAGAGCCCTGAAGGAGCTTAGCAGACACTGGAGCCAAATGTGTTTCTGTAATCGGACCAAAATAAATAGCGGCACCTTGTCTGGGGATGGTACTTCAGCTAAAAGACTTGGCAGGGGTAACACGAGGTAAAGTTACAGGAGATAGGACCCAAGTGCAGCAGCACTGAGTGCCAGGTGCATTTTAGTCAGCTCCATCTTACAAGCTTTAAACAAAGCCGACTGTTTTTGATGCTGGGGCGACTATTGCTGTCTGTATTCTGCTTGGCCTCTGCGCCACAGCTTGGGTGCCTTTCGGTCCAGCCGCCTTCTGGATGTGAAGAAAAATATGTTTCAATGATTAACCGTGGATCCAGGGCCACTACAGTTTCTGAGTCCCGTACCACAAGAGCGTGAAATTTGGAACTTCAAGTGCTCTATGCTGAGATGGAAATGTCAGGACCTTGAAGGAGGGAGGGAGACAGTTCAAGAGATTGATATGGTATCCACCTAGGAAGGCAATAGCAAATGCTCAACATGTGGTTACTATCTCGATTAAATAAAAAAAAGAAGAGAGAGATTCAGCAAGATTACCAGGGAACTATTTACTATCTTATTAACACTATGCTTTTATTTCCTCATCAAATCTTTTCATCATGCCTTCAAGGCATAAGGAGAATTATTAAATGTCAGCCACAATTCAAATAATTAATGTATGGTGTTACCAGATATATATACGCTCTCCAGGAGGATTAATAATAGCTGCTATTTTTCTTCCAACCATATTTTCTCCATAATACATATATTAATCATGAGAATGCAGTGCATTTTTTAAACCTCTCTAGTATTGAAAGTCTTTAAGGACTCACACTTTGAAAATTGGAGATTTCTTAATATATTCTGTTCTCTACTTTTTAATTTACTATTGAAATACAAAAACTCAGTAAGCATTTGGAAAGGAAGGAGCATAAGAAAGGCAGTGCTTTCTCCAGAGCTGCTATTAATTGCAGAATTAATGTCCTCAATTCCTTGAAATAGGTCTTTAAAAACAACAAACCAGAGTTGCAAATTCAGAAAGCAGCTTGTACCCCGTTAAAACGGACTGGCTTTTGTTGCTAACTTACTACAATCCAAACACGTTAGACAATGCATCAGAAAAGTACTTTTATATCAAACACTCCTCCCAGGGCTGGCTGGGGGCTGTGTTCAGCACCTATTTGTCAGCTTAACTCCGTCTCTGCAGCGTGCTCGTCCCTGCGAGGCGTTGAGCACCAATGCGCATGTTGTCCATTAAAAACGCTGCATGGGAAAGGGAGCACAGCAGGGCCAGGGCTTTCCCCCTCTCAGATCCCTGCTGCCAATGCCAGAGCAGAGAGAGGGAGAGCTGACCCCTCTGCTCTTGGCTTTGCACTTAACAGCTGACATGGACTTTCCCTGCAAGCTTGACTCTAACTCTTCCAATAATTTTAATCCACAGACTATAAAGTGCCCTACCTCTAATTACTTTACACTTACTATGTGCAGGGAAAGAATTCCTGTGGATGGACTGACCCCATTGACAGGTTACCTACCATCCATGCTGCCACGTGGGCTGCAGACATACTGCCTGTAGAGTGTTTTTTGTACCTGTCTCTCAGCAATGCGACCAAAAATGAGCTCAGCTCCTGACTGCGCAGCAAAGAAACATGTCCAGAGGTAACATTTCAACTGCTTACAACTCAGAGAAGTTTAAATTCTCTCCTCCACTCCCAACTGTATCCCAGGTGTAACCCTTCCACAGTGAAAAGTCATTGGATATCTGATTTTGAATACTGCAAATTACAGAATGTATTACCAGCCTCTTCCATCTCCCAAAACAGCTCAAGAAATGTCCATGTTCTATTTAAAATAATTAAGTTTTATGAGCGTGAGATCAGGGTTTGTTATGTAAGTAAAGGTGTAACCATACCACCCTTTTGTGTATTACCAGAAGATGTGTGTAGTGCATGTGCGCATGGGAACTACATGCACACTCTCCCCAGTGCAGCATCAAACTATAAATAATTTTAACCATCTATGTGTCCTGACAACTGCCAACTTGGGGCAGTTCCTACACCTCAGGACATAAACCATTCATACGGAGATGCTTAGGAGAGCAGGTCTTTCATGACCTGCATTTTTTTTAAATTTTCAGATAAAGCAATTTTGAAGACTTACCTCCTCGCTGCACCAGCAACGTGACTTCGCTTCCCTTAGGACATTCAATCAGCATATCCACCACCTGGTTGTGAGTGAGGCTCTGCACATTCTTCTTGTTGACTTCGACTATAAGATCACCCTCCTTCAGGCCCCGGCACCGCGGGCTGTCCACGATTTGTTTCACTCTTTGGCCGCCCCCACCGGGACTGTCTGCTATAGTAAACCCAAATCCCATAGGCCCTTTCACTATATGCACAGTTATGAGTTCAGGTTGTGTTGCTATCGAAGATGCCAAAGAGACCGTGTCATTGGGGTAACCATGGGGTCCGTTGGAAGAGACCTCAGCCGGGCTGCTGGGTCTTGCTTCCTTTGTGCCATTTACTTTCCCTGTTTTACTGCTGTGGCTTGCCGGGGAGTCATAATTTTCCTGCCCGTTCACAATGATCGGCTCTTTGTCCAAAATTGCCACGGACGTAACCAGGCTTGTGTTGGGATCATCAGGATCAAAGGGCAGGGGGTAGCCTCGGCACAGTTCAAGGTCCACGCTGGCACCGATGGGGATGGACTGGAAGATTTTCACAACTTGAGCGTGAGTGTGCCCCAGCACACAGGTATCGTTCACACTGACTATGACATCCCCTGCAGAGGACACAGACAGATATACCAAACACATACATTTTGTGCACCCCAGGAAGGTGAGGACTAGAGCCTGCGAGCTGATCTGCAGCATCCACAGGTACCACTCACAGGCAGACAGTAGCATTTAAGTATCTTCGCAAGGAAACGGAGCGGTGACACTTAGACAAGCAAGAACTACGTGTATGTGACGGATTCACTGCATAAAGCCTTTATGTACATAAACGTTTTTGAAAGTGAAAATGGAATTGGCTCATGCAAAAAAATAATAAATTCAAATGATGGTATATGGCCCATTTAACAGTTATTTCGAAGCCCAGCTCTCACTGTTATACACTGTGCTACATTGACATATGATAGAAACAAAACTGAGAGCACATGAGAGCTATAACAGAAGGCTCTCAAATACCAACTGCTCAAATACAGTGCCACATGTCACGTCTCAGACATACTTCGGCCTGAAATCTAGGTATCGATTAAGTTATGATTCATTTTTTAACACTGAGGCTGCAACATAGGGATGTTTAATGTTGAGATGTTCCACGTCAAGTGGAGTTGTGACCTCAGGTGAATCCTAACAGGATTTCATCATGCTGGGCCGGATCTCTGGCAAAACAAATTGGCCCTTGGTGCCTCCACGCCGGGAAATGCAAACGAGCCCACTCCTCTGCCCACTCCCTGGGAGCAGCTTTGGAGAGGGGGTGGGCGGCATGGCAGATACAAAACACACAGTGATGCAGCCCTACAAAAATACCACAGCCATTGCCACAGTGGGGTGCAGTAACCCGCAGTCTGACACGGGACCCTCCGACCGCTGGCTCCTCTCCACAGGTCAGCGTGGGGAGAGCGGGAGCTGGCAGAGCCCCAGCTGGATATTTTGACCCCTGAGGTGAATTTCCAGCATGTGAAGTGCCTTGCTATAAGATTTTGAACATATCCCTCAATGTATCTCACCTCCCTGTTTGCTGATTGGAAAGCTGAACGCCTTTCCCCGAAAAAGGGATGAGGACTAAAGTACTTTATGAATTGCACATAAAACCAGCTGTAAAAATATGAACCAAAGCGGTGGTGGTGATTTTGATTTAAAGCATGGGTACCTGTTTCCATTTTGCCATCCAGTGCTGCGGGGCCATCAAGCACCAAACTTTTGATTTGGAGAAACTCATCCGGCTCATCCCCTCCAACGACGGTGAAGCCAAAACCCCTGCTGCTTTTCCTTAGCTTGGTGTGGATGAACTTCCCTTTCAACTCAGAAGGGTTTCGTGTAAAAAAAGGTTTTCCTGTGTAGGAAGTTTGGAAAATCTATAAACAGGCAGGCAAGAGTGTTTGATCTGTTTTTTCTCTGCCCCTCCCCGCTCTAACAAGTACACGGACAATCACAGCGGTCTGCTGGGACAGGACTGAACTTCACTCCAGCATCCCCTCACCTCATCGCACTCCACCCATCTCCCTGGATCCAATCATGCAGTAAAAAGAGTGAGCAAAACCCTAGTACCTGGTGCTTTGTTAGCTGTGGTTGTGCACACCAAAGCCCCAAAGCTACAAAGGGGAAAACATGCTGCTTTAAGGAATGGAATATATTAAAGCTGGCAATGCTGGCTTAGATATGTGTCTTATCTCTGTCCTGAGGTGATTATATCCACCCCAGGAAGGATGGGAGAGGGGCAGCACAAATGCCTCCTACAGAAGGAGTCTGCAGCAAGAATTTCTGCAGAAAGGAATATGTTTTTCATCACTTAGCTTTCTCCCAACCCACTAAGCAAAAAGCAACTTCTGAGCTGTGGCAAGACACCGCATAACCCTTTAGCATAACCCTCCCTGCCCTACCATTGCTACCACCCTGCGACCTCCTCTGCTGAAAAAGGGGAGGGCGCTGATGTTGTTCTTCAGGCACTGTTTGAAGTCTTTTCTCTCCTTTCTGCTCCTTGCCTGTTGTGGATGAAACACTGCCGTTGTGAAGTATGGATCAAAGAGTGGCCCAGGACCGGAGTGGCTGTGCTGGAAGGCTGTTAATGCTCCCTGGGAGCATGGTTAAGAGGGAACAAGGTGCTCCAAAGACAAAAGCTCATCCTTGCAAAGCACGTTGCACAGGCTCGGAGAAGGAATCACAGTTGCTGTACTTCACAGTGCCAACACTAAACACCTTTGCACTTTTAATTGTTTTTAATGCTTAGAGGGGAAAAGACTGTGCCACTAAGCCCTCTGGTGACAGCTCCAGGATCAGCAGTGGGTATTGCAGCCAGGAGAGCTGGCGCGCTTTCAAAAACTTCGGCAGTATTGCCGTGGGCCTCTGTTTAGAAAGCAGACCTCGAGGGAGAGTGAGGAGATTTGAGACTTGTAAGCCTTTGACTGGGGGAAAAAAAGTATATTTGAAGATTATTCATGAGGGGGCAGTGTGAGGACTTGCAGTCTTCTGCCTTTGAAGGGTAGCACAGGAACACGGTTATCCTGCACATCGTGGGCAGATGCTCTGCTCAGACCCCAAGCTGCAAAAAAGCCCGGACTATCAAAGTGCAACCCAACACCTCAGGTAACAAACACAGCTGAGAGGCAGTGTGCCGTGGGGCTTGGTCCTATGCTGATTTCTGGTTCAAAAGACAAGCAGAACAAGCACAGCTTGCTGGCGTCTGCCTACAAATACAGGGTGAACTTGCCCTGCAGTAACAGGATAGCAGCACTACAGGCTACGTCCCAGCTACAGCATTTGGGAGGGGATCACATTTTAAATGAGTGTAACTACAAAACCCCAGATGGGAGAGCAGAGCCAGGGGCACAAGGAGGGGTCCTCATGCCCATGTCCCCACCAGCAGTGCCATCAGCGGGAAAGATGGAAACCCCTGGGCATAGGGCAGGGGGACAGGGAAGCTGGAAATAGCTGCTCCAAATGGGGAGCGGAAGAAGAGGGGGCAGCACTGAGAAAGGAAGAGGAAGGAATGAAAGAGAGAAGGAGCCATCAGTGGGTACAAGGACATGTCACTCAGAGTGGTGCTGAGACAGTCGGGAGTGGGTGGAGAACTGAGTGAGGCTTCTAATGTCATGCCCTGCGTGATGGGTCCCTTGCATTGCCATGCATGGACGCTTGGGCAGCCCTCGGTCCAGCCTGACAGTGTAAAAGGCAGAGGTGGCATTCACAGATGTCTCCCCAGGGAAGACCAGCTGTTTTGGGGCACTCTGACAAGATGCCTAACCCCAGATGCCTGGTGGTCAGGGTACCATCCCCAGACCTCCCATGTTTTCCCTTGCTGCAAGTCTGGATTACTCTAAGGTACTCTAAGATCCCTCAGGAATGTGCTGGGAGCTTTGGATACTGTTAAATTTCACATGTCTGTTTTGGAAGGGCTGATCTGCTGCCACTGCAGCAGAGAGCGCTCCCTGGCTCTTCACGGCAGGAAAGGCAGCCTAGGTCAGCAGCACCCTTGCCAGGCTCACCTTCAGAGACCACGGCTGACCTGCAGAGCACAGGAATATTTCCCAGCTCCCGTGGCCAGCCTCCCCCCAGCTGCTCCCAGCTCTGTCAGGATGACGTGCTCCAGCCAGAGGCCCTCCTCTCTCACCTTCCACAGCCTCTGGTTCCTGCAGACTGGGGCAATGCCATTCACTTGCTATGCAATATAGATGTAGCCAAAGATGAAGTCTACTTACAACCACTTGTAACCAGAGAGCACTTGTACTGCAACAGGTACAAGTAGAACTCTCTGCCCTTGCTGGCAAGCGGATCTGGCAATGTTTCAGCTCACGCTGCAAATTCAGGAACGATTCATGTCCTGTCTAGTTAGTTATTTAAGACAAACAACTGGTGTGTGAGCAGTTGGCTATACACAGACCACTGATACTAATAAATAAGGCTGTAATAGCCTGAAGTACTTGTACACATGTACAACTTCAAAGTAGGTCTGCTGTATTTGGACCTATTATCACACCCTCCTCATGCAGAGCTTCCCAGAGAAGCTTCCACTCAGATTTTTCAGAAACATGATGTAATTTGCCCCTAATACATGGCCAAGGCACTTATGCCTCTTTACCCTCTGTTACTACAGAAAGTCAGATTCAGCATGGAGACCTGGTAGCTCTGCAAAGCTCTCCAAATGGCAGAGGATCTCCCTCTTCTGGTGTTCCTCCCAGCTCCTACCNCATCCATGGCAATACCAAAACCTGGCTGCTCACATCACAAATGCAACCAAGACACCCAAGCTCTCTCCAAAACCAAGGTCCTGCCAAACAGTGCCAAGAACCTATGCACACCACAGCGCCCAAACACGCTGACCAGTTTCCAGGGCTCTTAAACTACCTCAGCTTGAAACTCTACCTGCCCATGAATGCAGACATGGGGTGACATTGGCTTTGGCTCTCAAACTAAAATATGACCATGTTAATGCATGTCTGTGTCTTAATCACAGTGCAACATGGTGAGATTTTGTGCTGCTTTTTGGGAGGGAATGTTGACCTACGAGAACAGAAAGAAATCTCTGTGCTAGATCTTATTCTAAGAAGAGCCACATTCTAAACTCAGTAGAATTTAGAAAGTGTAAAAGCGCAATCCTTGCATATCCATACAGTTCTGTAGCAAAGGGTCTCCTCCTACTTGCACTTGCATCCACTGCAGCTGCTGTTAAATCCCACTGATGTTGTAACTCATGTTTTCACCATGCCTTTTTAAAGACTTAGAATGCTACACAGAGAATAGCCACAATCCTTTTTTGAGGCAGGTGATCCCATTTGCCTCTTGCATTTGGCAACAAATGCGGTCTCGAAACAACTAGTCTCAAAATCTGTGGGAATTCAGATAAGCAGGCACGTGGCCTGGTGTGTGACACTAGTCATGGAGATACTCCCTTTGCTGGTGGCTGAGGGAGTTTCATTCTCAGAAAAAAAAAACCAACCTTGTTGCACTTTTACAACTGGTTTAACAAGGTTATTACCTTGCACTGGTGCTTCCCGAACTGCCTCCTGGTTGTTTGAAACATGGTTTGGAGCAGTGGGTGGTGGGAGAGATGGACACTCCTCTGTCCATTCTAGAGAGGGCAGAGAGGGAAATGTTACTCGTTTCACAACAGCGCTATGAGCTCCTGCACGTACACACACTGGGAGTGTGGGGCTCAAGCAGAGGAGACGTGAGAAGCATGGCAAGAGAGGAAACAGAGTCATGGAGGGAGGGAATAAAAGGAATGGGATGTTCAAAACCAGCCCTGGAGGACTCTCTATGTCCAGGTCAACTGATCCATCTGCTGGGACACCCTACCTCACACTCAAACTTGGGACTTGATTTGCATCGAAGTGGTCTCAACATTTACATGAAATCTATTCCCCATGGCACTCATGGGATCTAAGTAGAAGAGCTGATGTTGCAAGCAACAGAGCTGCAGGAGGAATGTTGAAGCCTAAATTATTTTCCCCTTGGATAATAACTGTTGTGAAATAACTTGGTGTGAAAGCTATGAAGGTACCAAAACAAACCCAAATGCCACAGGCGCCTCACTGCAGTTGGGCTGCATTTAAAGGACGGGAAAAAAAAAAGAAGAAAGAAAGAAAGAAAAAAAAAAGGGGGGGGGGGGGGGGAAGAAAAAAAGTGTTTTAAAATAATGAAATTACTTCAGATGTTAGAGCTTGACAACATCCAAAGGTCTTGGGTTAAGAAGTCTCTCATGCAGAGGGGTTTCTCTAGTGTGCATGTAAATGCCCATGCCTCATCCCCTTCAATAGCCTCTGAGTCCCAGTTCAGACTGGAACAACACCAGCTACAGTGAATAACCTGATGGAGCAGATTAAAGAGGAAAACGTGTGTTTTAATTGTTTCTGGGAAGCCTAGAAACTTTCCAGAAATAAAGGACATTAAAAGAAAAATTTCTCCCCTTTAACAGGGGTGAAAGCTACTATGGAGTGAATTTTGAGGTTGTCCTATACAGGGTCAGGAGTTGGTCGATGATCCTTGTGGGTCCCCTCCAACTCAGGACATTCTACGATTCTATGTTTAAGTGGTTTAGGTTTTTCTCCTTTGCTGCATCTTATGTGAAGGGCATATGCAACTTTTCCTTTGCATGTCATTTTGCCTTTAAACGCTAAGGCCACAGAAGGAAGGACAAACACATCGGCATGGTGCTGCCAAGGCGAGGGAGGGCACGTTCCCTCATGAAAACCCCAACCATCACGCCCTCGGTGGTGCCAACCTTCTGGTGGCTGTTGCTGTTGCTCAAGCTGTTTCTTCCTCTTTGCTTCAAGAACTGGATTTTCATACTGTGTCTTCCGGTTGATGTGGCTGGAGATGAAAGAGAGCAATAAATTAGGAAACCCTTTATGTGACAAGCAGGAATGATGGCCAGGCATGAAATTCCTCTGAGGAAAGGAGTAAAATACCAGACAAACCCAACAGCAGTGTATGTGGAGCAAGACTCACCTAGTCGTGCCAAAAAGCATATTTAGGAAAACAAGCGGATTCCAGTATTGATATGATGTCTTGGGTAGGAATGGCTAATTCCTTCAAATACATTAAAGTAGTGATCTATCTGTGAAAAATTAGATTAAAGCAGAAAAGACGCTCTGTCTGATTGCATTTTAAAAGACAGGCCTATATCATCCCTGCTTTAATCACATTCCCAGAGGTGCAGTCACTCCCTGGCTCACTGAAGTCAAAAAAACCCAACCAAACAAAAAAAAAAACCAAATAACAAAAAAACCCCAACAACTGGTAACATCTGTCAGTTATCTGACCAATGCACACTATTAACATATAAAAATATCTGCGGAATGCAGGCTATGAGTGAAAAGCCGGGCTCCAAATGGATCAAAATACATTCAGACTCAGCCACCAGCAAATACTCCCAGTGGAAACCAGCCTTTGGTGAAACTTCAGCTGTCCTCCTTGGAGGACCATTAGGCAGCTTTTGACCCGCATGAGATGTTTGGAGCCAATACTTCTCACCAATCTCAGGAAAAGGAAAAAAAAGCAGCCCAGCCCCAAAGATGGCAGACAAGCAATGCACTCTGCAGAGGATTAACCGTTTTATGAAATCAAACGGCGAACACCAGCCACAGATGCCAGGGCAGTGGGGGAAGGTCTGCGGACTCTCTGCAGCTGATGGGTGCAGCTGAGATGAGCTCTCATCAACTGTTCAAATGCAATTTTTCAATAGTGATTTTGCTGCAGCAGAGGAACAGGCAGACCTTAGAAAATTATATTAGCTTAAAGCTCATCTTTGTATCCAAAGCAAAGTTTACCATTAAAAACTTGCTATTTTATTGTCTCTTGTCCCACGTGTCTTTATAAAAAAAAAAAAGACCACAAATGAATGAACAAACAACCACTTTTTCATGTAATTACGATGGAAGCACTCTAGATACTTAGGTTCAGAATTTTTTCTGCTAAATATCAATACTAAATCACTGGAAAAATATTTAACTGTTAAAGTGTTTAACTGTTAAACAAGTTAAGGAGTTCTGTAAAAGATTTCCCATTTCAAGATATCTTCAGAAAGTTAAGAAAAAATGATAACTACTTTAAAACTTATATAAGTTGTTTCTCAACAAAAACCGTTGTGCAATAATAGAGTGCCTGAACTGGAAGGGACAGAGACAAATGCTCAAATTATAACCATCTTGCTAGATTATAGATACTAAGTAAAATAAACTTGTCTCATTGCTCTTATTTTCTATTTGATTTCATCACTAAGGAGTGCCACAAAACTAACGGGCATGTATATATAAAGTGACAGGAAAAAAATCTGTAAAGACCTCTTGGCGTGGCATTTAATAGCTGAAAAATATTCTTGATGTCTTTGGTAAATAAATGTCAAGCCTTAATTACACAGTTTGCTAACCTTGTTTCCCTAGGCACAGATGGTAGGGTCAGAAATGAGCCAAAGCAGACAGAAACTGTATTCCATGTCTATTCTGAGGGCTATCATAAGCCATCCTACTAGACAGGAGTACACACATAATTAAAAATTCATTTTATGGGGTCAGTGATGAAACAAAACTCAGATCTCTGGTTTCCCAAGGGAGCGATCTGACATCTATATAAAGAAGAAGCTGTTCTAATTCTGGAGAGAGTCCCATTAAACCTGTAATTCTATTCACAACAACACAGCCTGATGCAAGAACCTCTGCCGTGTTTGGTCACGCAGGCTCGTCCATTCCTCCTTTTGAGTGTCTTCTGACTTGTAACCGAATTGGTGGTCTGCTTTGCACACACGTATTTTGATCATAGCACTATATGAAGGGGATTGAGGTCAGTTAATTGCAGACATGTTAATGTTCTCTGGATAAAAGTATTTTGTGGGTGCTGGGGCTCCTGCACACCCTGACCCAGGGGTGCTCCTCCCTCCCCTAAGCTCACCCCTGGAGCTTGCCCAGGGTGTTCCTGTCTTCCTTGAGCCCACCACCACTGCAGGGTGCTACTGCCAGAGCCCACCAGAGGACGGGGAATGGCAAGGCAGGGTTTCCTCTCCCAGACCCTATGGCATCCCCCAGCCTGTACAGGGGCCAGGGTCTCCTCCTTGGTATGAGATGCTAGCAACAAAGCACACAGACCACTGCGGAGAAAAGCCTTCCTCTACCCGACAGCCACACCAGAGCCAGGGAGCAGCACTTACTCTACATAGTAGACACCATATACAGGATCCTCAATTTTCTCCCAACCAGCAGGCAACTCTGGAAATAGAAAAAGCATTACTGAAGCCTCCAATGAAGTTTTTTCTGACAGGTCCTGCCCAGCGTGCAAAACTCATCAGTAGCTCAGACTTCGCTTTGGACACTTTTCAGAACAATCACAGCCTGCTTTTAAAGGCTGGCATAGAACAGCACCAACATCATAGCCTGTCCCACCAGTGCTGGGCTAGCAAATCAGTGGGAAGATGCCCATGCCTGTCAACTTTAGGTTTGCTTTTTGCATTAAATGAACAAATGATCAATAGATTTCCTTTCTGGGAGTGCCTCAAGTACCCTCCTGGTTTGACCAACATGGTTCTGGATGGAGGCACTGCAGTGGAAGTCAATGCAGGCAACAGGCCAGAGGCATTTTAACGCCAGCATATGAAGATGGGTGAGATTATGGCAAGCAATTGTAGCACACTAAGAGAGAGACCACTTTCACCTCCTGTACCAGGGCCGAGCCATTTATGCTCACCACTGCTGAAAAACTTTTTTTTTACTCCTTTCTTAGGGATTTACACTGCATCGCTCATCCGTGAGCCCAATGCAAAAGTGCATCTTGAAACAGGACAAAGTGAGTTTAACGTAAACGCCCAGCATATGGAATCCACCCAAGTGGGGCTGGCACACACAGATGTATTCCACTGCATAGCACTTAATGTAAAAACACATATTGCCATAATCACATATAACAGAGATTTCCTTTTTTAATTAGCATAATTAACAAAAAACAGTTCTGAAGATGAAATTAACATTTGGAAATGTATCCACTTTTGTTCCTGTTGATTTTCTAGACTGCACATAGTACTTTAACTATAATTAGTGAAGGTAATAAAATCACTTCAGCATCCAACTGAGTGTTATTAAAGCTGCATGTATTACTTAAGGGCCTGATCCTTGTCCCACTCATTTAAACACAATGTTCCCGTTGGCTGTGGGTACTGAAATAATCATCCTATTAACAATACAGAGTGGTGTATTTGTGTAATACTGTGAATTAACTTGAAAGAAGGCTCCACCATGCTATGGACTCTGCAAGTGTGGTCCTTGCCCCACAGACTCTGCACATTCATTTAAATAATAATAATAATAATAATAGTAGTAATAATAATAATAGTAACAGTAATAGCCATTGTCAGATAACACAAGTTCAAATACTCCATGTGAAATAATTCCTCAAAATTTATCACTAAATTGACAAGACTGATAGCAAATATTCTGTTTGCTTATTACCAAATGCAAAGATTTATTTTCAGTACAGGCATCGATTGCTGAGCCAATACAATCAACAATGGCCCTTTAATTAGAATAAGTGTAACTAGCTAGTTCTGCATTTATAGACTTCAGCTATGTTGCCATAAGGATAGAAATATCTCCAGACTGGAGACGAATAGAATCTATACAAACACACACGGACTAATTACTCAAAGTTTATGTTTGTGTTCAGAATTGGCTGGAGATCAGATGAAATCAATTTTCATGGTTTTTGCTCCACATGTCCCTTATTTGCAGATATTAGGTAGGTTTTCCATTCTTATCATTATTTTATCCTTATTGGTTTTAACATCTTTGGATTCCTTGAGACATAAGCAACTAAATGCAAGCCAGTGCTAACTTTTGGGCATGAAAATACTCTGCAATTTTATCAGCAGATCGATCTGAAATGAATGCTTCAGAAACAGATATTCCTTTACACTGTGCAAGTGTATGTGAGAAAAAGTTAGACAGCTAGAGGCCAATCTTGAAAGTCTTTTCGCAAAGGGAACTCTCAGGTTTGCAAAGGAGTCCCCTATGGTGAAAACACTGTGGGACTGACTTAAAGAGTTTCAGTGCAATTAAATTAAGACCTAGCATACAACCAGGAAAATCACAAGTTGTGGCAGCCATTTAATTCTTTGCACTACGGTGAAAGTAAAATGGTAAAGAGACGAAGCTGGGGTGGAAGAAAAAAAAATGAATGGGGGAAGGGAGAAGTAATACACAAACACCTTAAAATAAGTTTTCCACAATTTTTCCTGCTAAATGTCTTTTACCTATTTTGGACTACTAAGTGTTTTTGATTTTTAAAGCTCAAACAAAAATGTTTTGCTTTTCTTTTGTTCACAAAAAGTTTTGGTATTAAATTTTATTTTTTCTTTTAAAGACTTTTCATGGAAAGCACTTTCCTAACCCCCAAAATGGTAATGTGCCAAAATCTTTCCAGTGTTCTGTCTCTGCAGCTTTCCATTTAAGGAACACACTTCTGTGTTTTTAGAAGTAACAATACACAAAACTGCAGCTTTCAACACATTACTTCTTGATTACGTAGATGCGCTTTCCAACTTCTAAAAGCCTCTGAAATTTCTCTAAAGCAAAAGGCAATATTCTCCATAGCCACGTTGCACAGCCTGGCTTCTTAGCGGCTCTAAGTTATTCATCTCCCTTCTCTACCTCTCCTGCCAAACTGAAGATGACCCAGAGCATTAGATTTTATCACAAATACAACATTTCCAAAAACATTTTGCATCATTAGGAGTCTGAGCGAGCCATATGGTTTGTACTTTGGTACATCCATGAAGCACTGCAGTCTCAGAGCATTTGTCAGCAGGTAAATTCAATGGACAAATATCCAACCTTACACTTCTAAGCCTGGGGTAAATACATGGATTCCTACTGAGATCTCTTGTTTAGTATCCACCCCTACAGAGGGGATGGACGGATTCCTAAAAAAGAACTTCTCCAGGAGGATCTGCCCAAGGGTATGTCAAATTCTACTCCAAAGATTAAATTTTTGTGTCCTTCGTATAACCTTCTGTTAAAAGAGAGGTGATCTGTTACTCCATATTCAATCCACTTCTCTGGAAAACAAGAAGTTGTGCAAATGCTTCAAGTTTTAATTTTCTTATACTTAGAAAAGAAACTGTTAACAAACTAAGGAGCTAAATATCTGGCAACAACCAGTTTATAATAATCATGAGTACAGTTAGTGAGTGGGCCATGTTTTCATGCCCCCTCCCTAACGTTGCTGTAACCAAGTGAGCCGTTGGAAAATGTCTTTCTTTACACTGCAACATGTGCAAATCTCAACAGTATATCGACGGGCTGTGAGCTCAATGAAGCTTATCTGCATTAAAACAAAGGGAACATCTCATGGTGTTCGAGCAAAACACTTGTGTATGTAAGTGCCTGCAGACCTGGGGTCAGGCTTATCAATTAACGAGTTTCATAGAATCATAGAACCATTAAGGTTGGAAAAGACCTCTAAGATCCATCTTTGTGAAGACCTTCATGAGAAATCTTTGCAGGCTGTTGGTGTGCATCCACCTACTTCTGATGTTACTTGGTCTGCTGCTGATTATTTGTATGAGCCACGCATAATGCTAATGTACCACTGAAGCAACTCCATTCTTCTTTAAATTGTCATTTCTTTCAAATTCTTGCATTAAAGGAAGTTAGGCCTCCAACATTATTCCAGGCATATTATCCAGAAGAACAGTTCCTGGAGTAGTGTTAAAAGTCCACTCAATAGCTGCTGGCTGCTGATGCCGTATCAATCACACAGAAGCAGGAAGCAGAATACACTTGCAAGTCATTACAGAAACCAGGGGTTAATTCTCTGGTAATACAATGCTCCAGTACGCAGAACTATAAACTGTAAATACAGTCCTCTTTAAAAGCAACAATAGACCTAGTGGAAATAAAATCCTATGCAACCTCTTATGCCTTTCAGCTTTCCAAGTGCACTAGAGCATAGCTTAACAGAAATAACAACTACCTCCACCAGCAGTATAAACAGAATGAGCACCGCTGAGATTAGATATCAACACAGCATTCTTCACAAAAAGATGCAGCAAATAAAACTGTACCACATCATTGAAAATCATCTGTTTATAAAATCACCTACTGAGGCAAAATTTTCTGCTGTTTCATTCACAAGCTCAGCAGAAGCATCCTATGTAATTCTTAAACTTTCTAAATCACACTTTGTTTTTCTTGTCTGGGAAACGTCTTTGGCCCCAATGAAAAAAGCATCTTTAGCTACTTGATTTCAACTTTGGCATCTATAAGCTTTTTCCTGGAGCCAGTGATGCCAATGGAAAGCCCCTGACTTCTGCCGGGTCCAGGAGGAAGCAAACTCGAACAAACTTTGTAAGATTAAGGCTCTTCAGCTTTCTTCAAACTCTGGACCAGTAAGAAAAACACTGTAGACCTGAACCGTGGGGAAGATTAATGCTTTGTGTGCTAGGGAAGTTTTGCTATAAATTAGGCTTGTTGAAATAAAAAAACTGAAAGATGCAAAATGATACAAAGGAGAAAGTAAGCAATTAAAGGCTTAAAACAGTGCAGTTGAAGTCAAACATCAAAACGAGAGATGGATGATTTACCTAGTTCACTGTCCAGTTCCTCCGTGTGTACCCCTTCTTCTCCAAGGGAAGAGCAGTAAATGAGACAGAAAAAATTAAAAGAAAATTTCAGATACCAGCACCAAGCAAGAAATTCCCTACAGCAAACAGCAGAACCAGCACTAATTTTCTACAGACCGAGCCCAAGCTTTCCATTTATCACACTCTAGTGATCAGAATATTGATGGATCTGATGTAGATAATGAAAGAACTGGTTCTTGCATTCCCAAAAAATCTGTATCTATTGACTACCTTCCATGCCACAGTTTGATATGGCAAAGTAATACATTTGTGGCGTTCTCACTGTAGTGAAGCTTTTCCCTCAGATCTGCATGGTCTGACCTTTGCAATCCGTTCTGTAGACACACGGATCTATCAGCAGGCCAGACCTGAATACCAATGAAGAAATCTGAGAGGGAAACCTTGCATCTAAATAAGAACTAATGTAGCAAGGTTCTCAAGAAAGTACCTAAATTTATGTGCATACAAGGTCCAATTGACTTCACTGTAACTACTCAGATGATTTAAGACAGACATGAAGCTAAGTGCCTTGTTTGACTGGAGTCGCAGGCCCACACCCAAGTCCAGATGCCCTGGTGAGGTACATACAGGAATGCACCAGTTTTAGCGGGGCACCTGGGACAAAGATCACATCATTTTTCAAACACACAAAGCCATCAATATTCACTGGTGCTCCATTTATCATTATCTGCTCCATATTCATAAGTTAACAGTGACACAGATGATTAAAGTATTGCTTAGCCTATAAATAATAATAATGCAGTCTGAAAACGAAAGATGATGACAAAACCAGAACAAAGATGGTAAAAACAATCTTGGACCTAATACAGTAAAGTATAAGCTACATAAATGAATGATGGAAGCAAACAGAAGATGTAGTGTCACAGCATTGCTTTTGAAAATTTGGACACCTAAAAAACCACTTCCATGACCGGTTTGCAATATATTCTACCAAAACAGTTGTTCAGGACCATTAATGTGAAATATGAATTGCAATTTCCTTTGATAGCCTAAACAACTGAAAATGACCAAAAACTTGTTGGGTACATGTATCCTGACAAAGAAAAAACACGAGGCAACTGCACCCAAACAAATCTGAAATGACATCTAACATTTATAAAAACCACAAACATGATGGGATCGAGCCTGAAAACTCACACGCACACACACACAACAAACAAAACAGAGAAGGAGTCCCGCTGACTTCAGTGGAAATACCCCCAACAGTGACCCTTGCCAAAAAATGTCCAACTTCTATGATGCAGTAAAAATAACCTTCTCTCCTCTTTGTGCTCATACTGTTTTCTAAGATATAATTATTCTTATGTGCAAAGCAAGATCAGAGCAGCCAAGCAAAAGTGCAGCACTGTGCTGCACCTATGAAGGAACTGGTTTAACTATTGAATGTTAAAAATATTCATTAATGAGCAACTTAGTGAATGAAGTGAAGGGGTGTGGGGGGAAAGATGAAATTAGTTGATTTTAAGGACCTGATAAACAAAAATGCCACTACTCTGTGAAATTATGAACTTCACTGAATACAAAAAATTACCCAGCTGTATGTTTCTAATCCCAATTAAATACATTATCCCAATGCTTGTGTTACAATTGCTCTGATGACAAGAGGTTTGAAAGACTTTCCCTTCTGCGAGGAGACTTAAAACTGTTTAACAGAGGAGCTCAGCCAGCCGCTGTTGACTCATGCTACTGGCTGCTCCTTGCCCTGTCTCAGAGCACGGCGCAGGGCGCACTGACCCACGGTGGCACGTGCCGCTTGTTGGCATCACCGGGGCTATCGAGATAGTGGGGCTCTTGCTGGTAGAGAAAGCCAGGACAGAAGTTGTGCTTCAGGTAAAACGACCTTCTGAAAGAGGAAAGCTTGTGCTGAGACTTAGCAACCTCCTCGCTAAATTGCCAGCAATGCTTAACTGCAAGGAGGAGGAAGCTTTGCCTGCATCCACTATTATTTAATTTTGTTCCAGTTCTGATTACCCACTGACATATCCATTTCTAGGCACAGAGCAAGGCCTTCATTAATCCAGCTCCCTCTGCTCGCTCCTTGACAGACGATGCCCGTTGCTAAGGATCTGAAGCAGGCGTCAGCTCGGTATGCTCAGTTTTTGCCTGGGCTTTGCACATCCTTGCGGACTGGGTGCATGCTGCATTGTGCACTAAGAAGTTGGTGACCTGCTTCATTGCGGCAGCGAAAGCTGCACAGGCAAATTTTCACATCCTGCAAAATCTCACACGTGAAAGGAAGCAGAGGTTGAAAAACTGCATGTGCAAAAATAGTAACAGCAGTTCTGGACGCCAGATTTGAACCTACCAGTAAAAAAGGGATGAAGTGAGTTGATCCTTTTCTGAAGTAAAATCCTAACTCTTGTTGAGCTGACTCACGCCAGTAGGAGGTTAATCACATTATGAAAAATAATTTTACAAGGACAGCACCAGCACTGACGAAGTAAACCCTTCCATTTTTGAGATATGTCTACCATGATAGCATTGTGCTAGCCAAAATTATGCATTAGAATACCACCACCTTTCCTGGTCAGTAGACCAAAATTTCCACACAGGTTTTCCCAAAACATTTAAGTTATTTTCATCATGAGTCCCTTTTTCTTCCAGCACCTCCTAAAGGATGCAGGGAAAAAAACCCCTTTAACAGTCCTGCATTTGGCTGCTCTAAATTGGACAGTGGCTTGCATTTCCAACATCTCAAGGAATACAAAATTACATCGGTGTAAATTTTCAGTGGCAAACACCTACACTTTCAAATGGAATTTTTTTTCAGCAATCGTAACACTAAGTGGACTGTCAGAATTTAACAGTAGAAGTGAAGCAATTGAGTTATTTCTGCTCAAACAAGGAAATAACAACATAACTCTTTCAAATTCATGTAAAGCAGGTGGTTGAAGCATAACACAATGGAGCACGCAGAGACTCAGTCGCTTTCCTCCTACACAGCAATCCAAGGAGCGAACATGTTAGAAAGCTTTGAGCCTTGTTCAGCATCAGTGACTATTCACATGCCTTTGCAAAAACAGAGGCCTCTCACTTCTAGCACCTCTTTGATTTTTATTAAATGATCTGCCATCTCAATGGCTATCTTACATACACAGACAGTGATTTTACAACAACATAACGGATATTGTCTCTATGCTTTTAATAATAAACGTGGTTTTTTTTTTTTTTAAAGTATTTCTGAACACAGGTTATCAGAAAGGGGAAAAGGAAAGGAAGAAAGCCACCTAGAAATGGACCAAACACATTATTATCTCACTGTTTTCAGTCTCTTACCATCATCTTCACATTCTTCTAGAGGCTTCTGCTGTTTGTTCAGGCACCGTGGATCTAGCCAAGATGTTGTTTTTGTGTTATGGCTGGAAACCAAAAATGGAAATACGACCTTTGTTAATAAAGCAGAGCTGAAGTATCAGTGACATAAAAGTATATATCCTCTTTGTTATTCAACAGACCTGAAGGCATACTTTTGCTTCAGAAGAAACAGCATTACAATTTGATATTTTGCAAACTAGTCTATCAAATCACAAGAATCTTGGCATTGAAAACACAAAGGTGAAAAGTGAAAATATACAGATCAGCATTCCTGACTGGAAGGATGCACGTGAAAGCTGCAATATTATAATATTAATTTCCAAACTTTTGTCTTTGGTGGTTTGTTTCTTAATTCCAGGAGCTGTCTCTGAGCCATCTGCATCCTGACGAAAAGATACAAGTTTCCCTTCCTCCCTCAACCATGCAGTGACCTTTGTTCCTGCAAAAGACCTTTGGCATTTGTCTAGATTTGACCCAAGCATTAGTCAAAAACAAAATTTCCAGTGAAAACTTTTTAATTACACAATTAAAAATGTTCTGTCAAAGCCTTTGATGGAAGTTGAACAGTGTTCCTTTCAACTCTTCCTTTCTACAAGTGCCCTGACAGTAACACGATGCTAGTTCCAGCAGGGAAGGCTGCATAGTAAACAGGCTTCAAACACATTTTTCTAGAAATTATTTTCTCCCATTATTTCATTTGCATACAGCGACAATCTTGTAATATAATGCTTCTTCTACAACCTTATGTCTTCTTAGACAAAACCTGCAAAGATAGCCCTCCAGTCCCTGAGGTATCGTTTATCTAGCTTAGCCTTTAACACTGCTTAACAGTTTTAAGTTTCAATACCGTAGTAATGCTATTTACTTCTCCTTCAAGGTCTCAGAGAGGTTTACGAACTTAACCTTAACCTCACAACAGTCTCACGAAGCTGGAAATGCTGTAATGAGGGCTATGATCCCTGAGGAACTAACAACCGACCAGCAAACTTGTATTTTACCGCAAGAAGAGGGGACTGCCCTGCTCCTAGGATCTGAGTGCCTAAATAAAAGGTCCTTGTTTTACACATCCTACTACCCACCCCTCCCAAGGCAGGATGAGCAACTGCATTTAATCCTTTTGTATGCTTCAGAGCAATTAATCGCCAACTAGAAAACCGAATAGCAGAAATTCAGCAAGTCAGGCAAATTAACATCAATAAAGCAGAGGGGTTCTGCCAACTTATTTATAAGAAAGGGTGCAGCCTAGCTGAGAAAGAGGGCGGTGGGAGGAGAGCAATGAAATATTTGCATATTTCTTGCAACTTTGTCTCGCTCACCGAAGGCTCACAACAGTGTGGTTTGCTGAGGCACAGAAAATTTAGCTAAATGCCTTTCAGATCATACACTCAGAGGGACAGGATTGTTAGACCTGTAACATGCATAGATCTACATGCAGGGTAATGAGGGACTGGGATACTTAGGGTAATGAAAATCCCAATTAAAGCACCAGAGAAACATATCTCAAGAGCCAAATTGTTTCATCTACAGGCCATCAGGATCAGTTATCCGACACACAGCTCTGGCCCCACTGGACCTCTGCTGGTTCTGTGCAAGCAGCTCAGATGTTCTCATACTGTTCCCTTCAGCACCCTGACTTGATAACCCAAAGCGCTGTAGACGATGGTACAGACATCTGAGCCAGCTTGGGTCCACACAGCTCATTAGCTTGCTCTCTTAATTTGATACAAATCAAACTAAATTGTTTCTAGGCTCAGGGTGTCCTTAGAATTAATAGAACTGCAGTCATTCACTGCTGCATCCACACTAACACATTCTTGCACAAAAATCACCCCCTATGCGTATGTATCCTCAAAATGGTCAGTCTGCACTGCAGGGAAGGAAGCAGTTGGTGTGCTACCACTTTCATGTCAGACAGACAGCCGTGTATGTAGGCTATATTCTTCCACCACATATATGATTCTCCTGCAAAAGATCTAACAAACTATTTAAGGTGCTACAGTTCTGCGTTGCTAAGAGAACACATGCACATAGAGAATATAGCAGCGATGGGGATGGCTTTTGGGGAAATCAGAGGCAGCAGCAGAACCCTTGCTGAAGCACCTGTAAGGGAGGACAGCAGGGGTCTACGTGCGGACAAAAAAGGGAGCAACTGGCTGCTTGGGCAGCATTTAGTGCTCATCATCTGTCCTCCTCCAGGGAGGAAAATGGCAGGCTGGATGGGCTATTACTCAGGCTGTGTTATATACATTAAAGCCAGAAAGTACGTCAAAGAATGAGGCACCCTGAGGACATAACGAGGGGCAGAATACCACGTTCAGGATAATGAACACATTTCAGTTTCATCTGACATGCAGCTGACGAGAATTTGCATTGTGCCTTCTAGACTTTGGCTTACACTCTTCAGGTAATTGAGAGCGCCCTGGAAAATGGCTGTTTTTACAGCAGCCCTCTCCCAGCTGGTGAAGAGCTGCTGCGGTGCTCTCAGTCCTCCCAGCTCCTCAGATCTTCTGGCACTCTTCTCTGATGCGTTCCCTTGCCATTGCAGCCAAGGGAAAACCTGCTCTGATGAACCTTTCCTTGGCCCTGTCCAAAAGTCCCCTCTCCTGATGACGGAGCAGGACTGCTCCCCTCACTGCCCTAATCCAGCATGATTCTCCGGAGTACCAGAAGGGGCATTAGCAGAGGAGGTTCTTCTATACTAACTGGCCACTGGCTTCTGGTGCACAGACAGAGGATCTCAGTTTGCAAGACCGCATTAAACAGACCATCAAATCCAAAATCAATTCCTCACCCCCCTCCTCTACTTGGGCAGCTAAGGGCTTGATTTTCAAAAGCTAATTGAATTTTAATGTCTAGCTAAACTCTGTGCAAGAAATCTCTTCCACTAACAGGTCCCATTTTAGAAGTTACTCCTATCTCAATAAATCTAGACAAGTATAATTAGAGACTATTATTTATGGCATGAAAAAAACAATATCATCATAAAACTGCTGACAGCACTCAGCTCTTAGGCAGAGCACGAGGTACTTCTTGCTTTTCCAAACTTACTGTGGCTACTCGGCACTGAGCTATGCCTTCTGCAAGCCACTGGAGCATGTTAAGATGTTTGGCCCATTTGCTCTGATGAGAGGACAACACACAAAGTCCATTCCCTGGCTCTGCTGCCGCCTGAGCATATGACCGGAGGAATTCTCTCTGCTGCATTACGCACAGAAGCAGGCTCCAGAAATGAATTCTCAGCCCTTTCAATTAGGAGTTTTCATTCCACCCATGAAAACAACTGGTCCATATTTTATAAGTGTCTGTTGCTTTTGTAACTACCCTCATAAAATGAGCAATTCCCCCTGCCTTTGATCTCAGGAGTAACTCGGATGTTAATCCAATCAGGAAATGCAAAACCCCGTCAGAAGCAGTAAAGAACTTACAGCTCTGCAACATAACTGTATAAACTAAATATTTAATACGCACACATACACACACAAAACGCATCCATGGAGGTTTACTTATGCCCAGAGAGAGAGGAATTAGAACAACAAAAATGTGCTTTACTCTATAAAATAGACTTCTCCATTCTCGGTGTAGGCCATCTCCCAGTTTTCCGGCAGAGGACCTAGGTTATCCTCGGCAGAAGGAGGTAGGTATTGAGGGAGGTTCTGAGATGGTTCCGTGGTGGGAACGTTGGTGTGGCTATCAATCACAGATGGTGGGGCTGTCTCTCTTACGATATGCGTATTATGCTCGTCTTGGTCACCAGACTCTGCTGTAGAATAAACAAGGACAAATAAAATTGAAAATCAGTCTTTTTCTCCTCCCATTTGCTTCTCCGGGTTTATCCTTACAGCTTTCCTCTCCTTGCTTTTTAATTCACAAGACAGAGCAACAGATGAACCGAGGGCAGAGACTCTGCAGTCTTTTTGCCAGCAGGGACGAGCTTGCTTTGCCCACGCACACTCTGCCAGCCAGACCCTCGCCAGCGCAAATCAGAAGCTGTGATCAGCTACTGTGTTCACTCTAATAGGCCCTGCTGAGGTACCAAAGTCTTCCAAGCTGTCTGAGGCCAGGGCTCACTGATATAGATGAGTTCAATGGGCTTCTGAGCAGGCTTACAGGTTCACTCCCACAGTGCCAATTGTGGGACAGGGATTAGGAGAATAAAATTTCCTGTTTGAAGAACGATCAAAAGGGGAGATTTTTACAAGTGCAGAAGGTAGCCAGAAGCTCAAAGTCAACAAGCTCATCGGGAACGTCATTACTGCTGTGGGTTTTTTTAAATTAAAAATTAAAACGAGTGTCAGCACTACACCATGTGTCCACATGTTGCTGCTCACTAGTGCCTGTTCTAGCTGTCTGAGGAGGTTTATTCCATGGCTCATCGCTGTATCCTTCCAGTCAAAGTCACTCAGGAGTATTTTATGATGTATCTGGCTCTCCTCCCTCTAAGGAAATATTTCTGATGCTTGTATCCATGCAGTTTTGAGCTGTATCCACGAAACACTGCCGCTCATTCCCTGCACCCGTAATCACTGTAAATGCTCTCCACGAACCAGGTCTGTGCCCCTAACTCTTTCACAGAGAGGTTTTGGCAACAACAGGGAAATTCTGAAATTACCCCTGTGTCTTGCAAAGGGATTTTCTCTGTTTGGTTCTTGCAGGTGTTGAAAATCGATGGCAGTACTTCCAAATCACCTGAGACCACCAGTCTCCAGTACACGCGGCAGGCAACACACTGAGCAAAAGACAGAGAGATCAGTGTCACACTCTGCCAAGTCCCCAAGCAGCGGGACTGAAAGGACTTCACAGCCAAGACCTTGCCTCCGCTCTCCAGACTGGAGACCACTGACATCCTCAACTGACAGCCCACAGCCTTGGTTTTGGGGGCGGGGGGGACGGTTACCTGCAGCTCCTGTGCTATTTCTAACCTGTGTGCTGCCTTTACAAAAAGGCAAGATACTGAAAATAATAAACTGGGAGAAGAGGGAAGAAAAAGATCTAGACTATACCAGTACCCTCAGCTGCCTGCTTTCTAGCCTTCCTGGCATTTGATATTTTTAGGTAGAAGCTGACAAGATAAAGAAGCATGAATGAATCATCGCCAGCTTAAGACTGCGAGTGTAAACATGCCAAAGTCTGGAAAACACAAGTCATCAAGAAGTCTTCTAAGGAAGCAGGAGCATTTTAATATGGCTAGCACACTTACATGTGAAATAAGCACCAGGAATAACTTTGGTACACGAGAAATAATTCCTTTCTTGATTCTGCGCCCATATAATGGAGGCAAGGGGCCAGGGTGTGATAACATCGTGACAAATGAGCTGCACCTTCCAGTACTTCATCTTGTGGAGGAAAACAAGGAAGAGAAATGATCCTAGAGTCAGTTCGGGGCACCAAACTGATACAGGCAGCAAGGAGGTCAAACAGCATCTCCCACCAGCTTCCTCCCAAAACCAGATCCTGTGACAAGGGCTGAGGTTGCTGCCATGTCACAATATGTGAGAAAGTACCCTTAGGTGCAAAACTTTGTAAAGGAGCTCCAGCCTGGGAGGGATTAGGCCAGCCAGGAGTGATTTGGGTTAGAAAGATGTAACAGAGCGCAACCCTCAAAGCCATTTGACAGTTTGGCCCAAAGAGGGTCAAAACTAAACCTCAGCCTAAATCCTTTTAAAGCTCTATACAGATGTTAGAGCCAGGACTTTGGCAGGTAGGAACTGGCTTGACAGCTCCTACAACTCATCAGAGGCTGGGAAGGAAAATTGTCATGGTGGTAGGAAGTGACCAGAGGACAAAGGACCAAGCGCCAGTGATGGTGAGCACACCCACAGCAAGCAGCTGTGAAAGGCTTGAAGGTGTGGATAATGCTGCTTGCTAAGTACCTACCTCAAGGGGGCTAGGAAGATGAATTCAGTGTTTGAAATTGAGCTGAGGAAGTAATGCTCTAAGAGCTAACAAATACTAGGATTGCAGACATGGGGAAGGTGGGGAAGAGCTCTTGCCCCTCAGAGCTTCACAAACTTCCAGTTCATTTCTGTGGAAACTCAACTGATCTCCAATAGTATTTTGCTCTGAATCTGCCTGCACAGCACTTGACTTTAGATTGCAAAAGTTTCCAGTGATCTTTCAGCCAATGCTCAAAGGTAGCCATGGTGGGATTGAGAACTCTGTTCAGCAGGACACAAGGTCTTCATAAAAATAGCTTGCACCCATGCTTCAGACCTCGTTCCTGCAGCAAGCAGCCCTTGGTTTGCTGGAAGGTACCTTGGAGAAGAGGATCTAGTAATTGTGATGGGTATCTCTAGATGCAAGGAAAGGGAAAGGACAGCAACATATTTTGGAAGGAGCAATAATTAATTTCAAATGTATCCTGGTTGAGCCATTTCATGCCGTTGATCATGACTAGAACCGTCAACCATAGCTCAACTCTTCCTTGAACTTTCTGCAACTAAGGCATTTGAGCTTTTCCCCATTTTTTCTCATCAACCTCAATCCCACAAGGCCTTTTTAGAAGACACAACTGTGCATGTGATTGCCCACACCCAGACACCTGCCACCCCGGTGTTGTTGGCCAGTTCTGTCTGGGATGGACAGCTTTGCAGGAAACCCATTAAAAACAAAAACCAAAAAAACCTCCCCTCCAAAAATCTTCCCCATGTATCGTAACTGATGGACTGTGATATTTTTGTTTTACCTGTGAAGCTGCTGCTCATTTCAGGTACATCATCCTCTTCCTCATTCTCTGTATGCACTATGCCAGCATTTTGCATATCATTGTAAGACTTGGTTCGCTTTGGAGTCGACTGCTTGGAGCCAGACTGCAGGTTTTGCAAAGCATCGGTGGAAGTCACTTTCCCACTGAGGGGCTGGCTGGGAGGCTTGGGCGTTCCATAATAGTTACCTAGGCAATAGAAACACATTTGCATCTTCGAAAGAGAGCAGTTTGTAGCAGCAAGATTTCTATTTTATTTTCTTTTCAGTTCCATTAAAATCTCTGTCTCTCCCCACAAGTAAGCAAATAAACTAACACACGCCATTCCCATTTTTGGGGGGGCATATTTCATCTCTAGAGCAGACACGGAAATATTTCTTGCCTTTTGAGTTATTCTTGTTGAATCTAAAAGGAGAAGCAATGGTTGCATTGTTTAGGTGCACTGAGCGTACAAGGGCTAAAACAAAAGGCAGTCACGGTGAATAGCAAAACTTCATCTCGTTACATCTGAATTTCAATTAGTAGCCTTTTTACATGTGTGCACCCACACAATGCTGTGGCAGATCTGGAGTGAGCCCTGCAGAACATAAAAAATTCATGACTGCCATCACCCAGATAAGTGATGAAAGGCTCGATGGCCTGCTTTAATACACAGGTTCTTTCAGGGTGGATGTTGCATTTAAAAAGCAAAAACTAGAGAACTCTCTAAAAGAAAACTTTCTCAAAGGAGAGAAAAGGAAAGGTACCACGTGGCACAGCTTTCTTCAAAGAGGAAACTCAGCAGTTGGGTCAACTTGGGTAGAAGTGAACAACCAGACCTTAAAGCAAAACCTGAAGGGACAAAGACGGACCCACGGTCATGCGAATGCACAGCTCCTGGCAGACATCACCAGATGTGGTGCAAACAGTGCAAAGTGCTTGAGGTACTACGCTGCCATTTTAAGTGACCATGGAAGAAATACAGAGTAAGTGCAGGTTCATTGATGCCAGAACCGCACAGAGGTATTTTGCTGTTCCTGTTTCAATTCACCTCAAACGCCACAGTAGTGCTTGACTTGCCCTGAAATGCTCCACAGGAATCTCGGGTCTGGAATCGGTTCCTGCAGCACTGGGCATTATAGGAATTCAGGCCTATTGCAAGGCGCATCTTTTACTTTTTATACAACGATCTGTGATATACAACAGTTTTACATAAAACTCCCCAAATTTTCCCCTTCAAGAATTCTTATTAATTTTCATTTACAATCTTCAGATTCCAAGGGCGAACTTAAAAATTCTCCCTATACTCTCTGGCATGACAAAATATAAAGGATGCTCTCCCATATAGCTTTGTATAAACCCACGTGGGGGTGCACGCATATAGCTTCAACTGTGGCAGCAGCACAAAATGCTTCTCTAAAATATACATGTACATTTCATTACATTCTTCATCTATCTCCATCGTCTATGTATAACCTGAAAGCATTTTTCAATTTTTCAGTACATAATTACGTTATATATTTAATATCCATTCCCCAGAAAGTGTACATGCCCCTTTATTACCCCTGTTACACTAGATGGAAACCACATGCCAAAGGCAGATTGTGCAAAGGCACTTTAAAACCTCATCTGTGCTAAAAAACATTTTTTTCATTTATTTTTATACATATGCATGTATGCATTTTTGTTGCAGAAGCCAACAACATCATTCATACACTGAGCTATGACACTGAGTTTAAAGTTAGCCAAGCAGCTCTGCATTGACCTGTCCCACTGCTGTATGCAGTAGTTCCATTCACCCAACGCATTTCATCATACTGCTCAGCCATCACACACTTGAGGTTCAAAATGACATATCCTTATTTCAGTTTGGAAATACTAGTTGTTTATCTCAACTCCTCTTCAGCTGACCGAATTGCCTTTCCCACTAGAGCATCTAAGTCCCTTACAACCCGGAAGCTGTGCATGCCCCAGCACTCGCAGATCTCAACCTGAGACTCTGGAAGGTCTCCGGACATATCAGGAGCAAGGGAGACTGGGAATTACGCTGGCTCAGGCTGGCAGAGTCCACGTGGAAAGACCAATTTGGACACACGTTGCTATCTTTCCCACTCACTGCCTTCCAAGAGGAGAAAAAGTCTTTCTTACAGAGCTGAGGCTGAAGAAATCAGAGGAGCTCCTATCTCCATGCTTTTACAGCCGGAGTACTAGGACAGCAACACGTGCAGGTTTGACTTAACAAGGTGTGTTCGAGCCTGTATACAACATCGTGGATTCAGCTCCATAGGAGCAGCAACACTCCACAATGCTTTCATCTTCCGTTCATCATTTCAGAATCTTAAATGTACATTGATGCATAATTTATAGGGAGAAGGAAATTACTTCTTCTGGAAAGAGCCTCTAATGGTGATGGAGGCTCCTCAACCAGGTTGCAGTTGTTGTTAGAGAAATGATTCTTATGCTCTATATACTGCAGGCCTATTTTATACAAAAAGAGGAGGAATGGGGGAGAGAGAATGCAAAGGGAAAATACAAAGGTAGGTGGGCAGAAAAAGGAGAATTAACCCTGCTCTCACCCTATCCTCTTCAGCATTTCTCCCGAAGAATGCTGCTGTTTTGGGGTATTCTGGGGTTTTTTGTTTTGTTTTGTTTTTCCAGACAAAATGTGTGTTTTCTAAGGCTGTTAACTGCTAAGCAGGAAGATCCACGTGTGTGCCATGTATGTGGGAACAGCTTTTATTTATGGCACTGCACATCACTATTTTGTGCAAAATTTACTTCAGGTCTGTTGTAAATGGTTAAATCTTTTTGCGATGGATGCAACAAAGTGAATAAAGGGGATATAGAGATGTTGCTAGTGTGGATTTTTATTTCTCCTGGACAAGAACGTAGCACAGATGTTAAGATCACTCCTCCAATTACAGAGAAATATACGATCATATCTTTGAGTTTTGTTCCTTTTCAGTTCCTCTAGCAACAAGCAAGGCTGGAGTTCCTAAGAGTCCATGGAGAGCTGTTCCTCAGCGGAAAAACAGGCTTCTCTAAACTATTTCAGATTTGCTTACACCAAAATCATTAGTCACTTTTGCAACCAACCGTGGTTGTTGGTACTACTACAGTGAATAATTATTTTCTACCATCACAGTGTGCTGTCTTAGAGGATCCCTACAAGTATATATGAACATATACAATGAGCAAATATGAATTTGGAACTGAGCATGGCTCTGCATGTGTGCGTTTTGTTTTGCAGAATACGGGAAACACAGCCATTGGGGCTGAACTTTCCTTTTTCCTCCACAGGAGGCAGATTCAGCCTGAGACAATATTCCACAAAATCACAGCTCTTCCTTTAGATTCACACAAGGACATACAGGTTTGGAAAACAACCCAGCTCATGATGAAAACTACAAAAGAAAGCTCCAACCCAGCTTGTGACATGGAGAATGAGAGAAAATGGAAATACTCTCTTCCTCATGTTTGTTGGATGCAGTTAGACCTATTTCTCTTTTCTAAGCTGTTCTTTTTGAAGACATGGCACGTGGGCCCGGGCGTGGGGGCAGGCACACCATTAGGAGGGACTGGCACTTAAAATTATCATCGAAACTCATGTTTAATCCTAGAAATTACAAAGAGAAAATATTTACCCTGTGAGTCAGAAATCCAAACGTGCACCATTAACAACTGACAGTGAACAGCCCAGCAAGAGTTTTAAAACACTCAGAGTTCACATTATTTGTTCAAATTAAATCTGTCAATGTTTATGAAAAAACATACAGTTAAAAATATGCTTTAACAGTGTTTTGTGAGCCACTTGTAAGCCTAAAGAAGGGGCTAACTTCATAGCCAGTGTAATTTGTACTGAATATCCAATCAGCTCTAATTATTAACAGCATGTTACATGTGCATACACAAGCATCTGTCATCCCAGAGGATCCCAAAACATTTTCTAAAGGCAGCACAGTAGTTACGACAGGACTCCCCAGGGTGCAGAGCTCCCTCAATGGCTCAAGTGAAGCTCTGCAAAACTTCTGAGGACTGTGTCCCTATCGTGATGTCTCAAAGCTGGAAAAGAGCAGCCCATCTCCCAGACGAAGGAGATTTCTGTGGAAATGCCACTTTTGAGGCAGCCAGCATGGCAGAAACAGCACTTTCCCATGTCTGATTCCTATGGGAACCGGGCTCCTAAGCTTTACCCTCTTCTCAATCACATTTGGATCCAGCCTACAGCAACCAAATTAATAGCTAATAACGATGCATTCACTCAGCAGATGCACATGCCATTAACGAATTCCTTGTCATCACCTTTCACTAACCCTTATTTTATTCAGTCACTTGGTGTTTAAAGCTTATTTAACCACAACCGAAGTTTGATGGCAGCTTTTATAGCCAAAACCATGACTTAATCCATGCACTGTAAAGCGCCACTTAGGAGAGTGCACAAAAATAACAATAATAATGAAAAAAACCAGAATAGCTATTTGGAATGAGTTGATTTCTTTTCATCTCCTTATCTCTAAGTGTCAGCAGCTCACACATTTTAGCATCATGCACAGTAATTAGACTTTGGTAACAGCTAATCACAACCATAAGACAAGTTCTCGTCATCCTAACACTTCTTCCTCTGCCAATTCAGTGATCATAATCAATGAAAGCAATCTACAGAAGCTTCTACCCTGTCCTGCAGCTTACGAATTAAAGCAACACTGTCAGCCAAGAGAACTTTCTTTTTACATTTTAGAAACCTAGTGGTAATGGAAAACTTTTCTTCTCTTTCAAAATAACAAAACATTCTTATTAAATATTCCCCTGATGGGCAGTAAATTCACAGGCAATCTTAAGTTTTTTATGTGACCTGGAATTTGAAATGTAATTCACAAAACTACACCAATTAGATACCCTTAAGTAAAATAACTATGAATCTAATCCATAAAAACTTTTGTCAATCACCACTCAATTCAATTTGAGTTGAAAGGTCTCCATCCATCCAAGATGCTGCTTCTGGAATGGGTAGAAATGCACAAGAACAGAGCCACGATCTAAAAGGGTCTAAAGGGGAATGGATATGAACGTAGGTGTTTCACCTTGCAGAGAGGGAAGATGAGGCCACGGAGGCTGCTGGGGTGGGGACAGGGCATGGAGAGGTGGAAGAAGGCAGAGGAGCTGACTGCAAGGTCAAGCATGAGCTTAAGGATTAATCCTAATTGTACAATGCCAACTGAAGAATGTGGTCCCAAACCATATATTTCAGTTACTTTAATCTGTAGGTGTTGGCTTTGCTGTAGCTATTATCTTTTTTTGCGGGGAGGAGAATTTGTCTTGCTTTTCTGGTGTGAAGAGATTAGGCCTGGGACTAGGAGTGCATTTGTCTCTCAGGAAAGTATTGAGCAGAGTTCTCGCAGTTCTGAATTTACTGACGCCTACTGTGAGGCATAATTTTGCAATTATAAAAAAACCCAAGAAACTCAAAAGCCTCTGCGTAGCACAGAGGACCCTGCGTCCATGAGAAGTGCATCTGATCTTCAAAGCTAGCACTCTGTGTTAACAAGGACTCCATTAACAGCTCATGTTTTAAAAAGCAGTTCGTAGCTTACTTTATTGATGCAAATGGGTATTTTGGGAAAGAGACTCGGAGATAAGCAGCAAAATTAAGCAACGTCTTGACACGAAGACTTTAAATGTAATTATTAATGTAATTGTTTTCTTTACCGAGATGCAGCTCTTCTCTGCACTGCACAAGAACCAAAACAATTGACCCTTAATTTCAGCAGAAGAGCCTCTGCTCATCTAATCCAGCAAGAGTGCTTGCGTCTGATTACCACAGGATGAATTGATTCCTGGGAGCAGAGCTCCTGCTACAGTGTTTTGTCTGTTCCCTTCCCAGATCACATTCTGCTACAGATTTCTACATTTAGATGACAGATCTGGCTGCTGTCTGTGGGATTCACCTAGCTGCAACTGCACATTGATTATCAATTGCCTTGAGAAAATTCAGAGTATCCAGGCAACCAGGAGGCAGCTGCAGATACAGCATCTGGATCAGAAGCAAAACATAGACAAGAAAAGAGATCTCAGAGAAATTAACCTGCAATATATGTAAATCCAATTTGCTTTAAATAGTAGATTCTCTGTCAATTTTTGCAGTTATTAATGGTGAGGTTAACTGAAAGATCAGTCTGGGTTTCCTGTTAAATTAGTCAAAATGTTACAATATGCACATTTCAATTCATGTCTGAAATTTAACATATACTCCAGTGTCCTTACAGGCAATGACAACATAGCAGAAAGTCACCTACAAATCAAATCAGTCTCATTTATTCTGATTTTTCCCATGTTGAGATACCACTAGGCATTTTCACATGCTATTGTTAACCCTCATGTACAGCTGCGTCCAAGCACATTTTATGCATGGAAAATTTCTAACAAGCCAAAACAAAGCAAAGATAGTTAAAGTAACACATAAGCAGTAAGATCTTGGCAGCATGGGGCATGAGATGGCTATGGAAGCTCAGAGTGTTTCCTGAACTCAGCTATATTAGAGCAACTGTTATATCCACATGCAAATAGACAAAAAAAAAAAAGATAGGGAATATAAATAAGCATGTGCTTGTGCATGGTATATACAGAGAACACAGGAGCAGCAGCTGGAGCACACCCTACCTAGCACAAGGCTGTAGGAATCAAGAAAATGTGATGTTAAGCCATTGCCATATGCCACTCTTCTTCTTGCAAATACTGAAATATTTATATATATAATCCCACCACGAGGATGTGTCCCATTAACACCTTGCCTCTCTGGAAGATGGTGGCATGTGTATTGCAGCTCGCAGCGTGGGGCAAGCTCTGCAGTGGAAGGGAAATGCCACGGCTTGTGGAGCTGCAAAGGGAGCTGGATAACATCAGCGAAGAGTAGCCAATTCTAGGGACAGTCCTGAGCACACCCAGTACCAAGACATCACGCCAAAATGTGCCTGGCTGCCATCTATCAATGGACTACTATGAACAGTCTTCAGCATATCAGACTGTGGTTAGAAAGTAAATAATGCCTTAAAATAACCTGAAATCTAACTTAGGAAAAAAGCAACCAACTCATCGTATCCTTTTTTGCCAGAGGTGTTTGGGAACAACCTCTTCCCTCAAGGTTTGTGTTTTAAGATGCATCAAGAAACAGTGAAAAGCAGGAGTGCTAATGAACAATTTCAGACAGAGCTCACATTGGAAAACTTCTTATTGAAAGTGCAGAGAGAGAAGCCAATCAGGAATGCCACAGGAAATTCAAAACCACTCTAAAACCTTATCAGATATTTGACTATTTGCTTTTAGAGAGAGTTACTCAGCTACCACTTTATCTGTTCATAGAATGAAGCACTGTTACCAGATGACACTTCAGTGTAGCAGCACTCATGCTTAACACTGGTAGTCATGCACATACACAAGAACGCGTTGTCTTTTTTTCTTACTAGTGGTTTAAAATAATAATAATAAAAAAAGCGCAAAGTATAAAAGCCAAAGATAGAACATGAATCTTTCTGCAGTGCACAGATGTTTATAAGTGCATATTCGACATGATACATTGTAATGGTGCTAAAGGAGCCATTATGATTTATTGAGTCGATCTGTAGTATGGAGACATTAATAAGCAGATCCTATCTTATTAAGTGGAACATGTTGTTCCGCTGCATGGGCATCCCCAGCATCTCCCACCCTTAGTCGCCCAATCTTCCTGTCATGTTTTGCATGCCACAGACACAGCACTCATTTCAAGGTTGTACCAAGTTGGCGAGACCCACAGGCTGCGAAGACACCAGAAGAGCAGCAAAGAAAATCCAGCTATTTTGCTAAAGCAGCTGGGGGAGCGGGGCTGCTGCAGAGAAACCCAAGGAGAGCTAGCACACAGATAAATTAGGCTAAAGGCATCTTGATTTGAAGCATGTTGCTGAATACACCTCTCTACTTCAGCTGAAATTCTAACTGCACTATTAAGGTAATTTATTACACTCATTAAGCACCACAATCGGAGACCCTGTCTACAGTAGCTAGTTTTATACACTTTAAAAATGTTAGCAAGTCACCCCATTACATCTTAGTCATGAGACTAATGCAGATTACTTATTACTTCTCTTGGCAATCACATAACACTTGTCCTGAGAATGAAAGATGATGCCTTGACAATAATATGCTATAATGTAATAACCCTTCACATGTTATAAAGTGCAGCACTTTTTCTTTCGAGGATCACTAAGTGCTGGGCAGGCATTCATTAACACAGCCTCGCCAGACCCTAGTGACACAGCCATCTCCATTCAAAATTCAGCCACCATGCTAATGTCCCCGTGCGTGTCTGCAGAGCGCCCTTCTCCACTGCTGCATTCAACACAGCCCTCTGAAATACCATTGCTTCCACTCTCTCCCTCCTATTTGTAATAGGAGATAACTGCAGGCACAGGATGTCTGCTGAAATATTAATGAAGAGAGAAGTGAGTGTTGTTTTAATATTCTCCAGGCCGGTAACCTGAAGTATAGAGCAGTCACCTGATTTGCCCAGGGCCACTCAGCAGCTGCGGAAGAAATGGGAATAAAAACTAGAAGTTGTGGTTCTGCTCAAAACAGTCCTCCCTTGGGATCCCCGTAAGAGCCCGCAATTCAAATGCAGAAGTAATTGCTAAATAATTAGTAACATACACAATTACTTCCATTCATCCATCAGAATTTTATGCCCTGAAGGATCAGTCAATAAATGCCTGAGATTACAATTATCATGGTTTCCTATCCACCAGAAGGCCTAGACAATGTGCAGTCTAAAAAGATTTTTCCTTCCTAATGAGTATTGTCAATGGGAATTACTAACTGGCTTGAGCGTGTTCCGTGCAGCTTTACCAGCATGCAGGTGGTGCAAAAAGCATCAATACTGGTGCAGCATCACAGCTTTGGGCAGGTCTTCCAGGATTTTAGCTCCAGCTCCTGGATCCATGTGATCAACTTGTAGCTTTCATTAGGGGAAAAAAGAAGTTTCTAGGCTTTATGGTTAAAAATCAGCATGTTGAAACCGGAACTGAAAACCTCAGGAATTAAGGCTTGCAAACGCCCCCTCCCACCTGATCAGGATTTTTGGAGCATTTTGGGTGCAGAACACACCGTGGAGGTAACAGGTGACCAGAAAAGCAGCTGCCATGCCCGCTCTGCATTCACCAGGATGTGAATAAAAAACTGCCCAGAAGAACCTGTTTGCGGTGCACCAGAAGAAATAATAATAATAATAATTATGCAGCCCAGTAGATAGGCAACACCTTTTTTGTCCTATTCAGCTTGCAGCTTCTCTCTCTGCAAATAGAGCACTTTTCTGATGGCTCCCTGTTTTCTAATCTTTCTCCCCAGAAGTTCTCTTTGGTAACTGTTACTAAACAAATGCTTGTGTCACGTCTTCTCCTGCAAGGTTTTTCCCAGCGACAGTGCCAGTATCTGGGTGGCTTTATGCCTTCAAGAGGCAAACAAATGTCATCCAGTAATGCCAAAATTTCATCTTGATTATTTGGTCATAAATACAGAGCATACATCCATCTCCCCCACCACCACATGCAGACACTTAGAAATTAAGGCCCAGAAGGGACCTTGGGACCACCCTGACCCCAAACCACCATCCTGCTGGAGCCACATGAGCTTGTGGCTGCCAGGCACACGAAAACTGCCCCATTCATCATCACTACTCTCCATTTCATAGCATTCCCCTTCCTTCATCTCTAATCACCTAATTACATTCTAATAAAAAGCAACCCTGTCTTTGCAATTGTTTGATTGCTACTCAGTACAATAGGTAGCATTATTAATAATAAAAGCCATGCATTAAAGGTATTATTTTATTGCTCTCCAGAGAGAAATAGAAGATTATTTCCTTTTGTTGGGTTCCATCCCTCTGGTTTAGAATAAGCCATCACTGGCAGGGTAAAAAATACAATCAAATTCATCATGGTGGTACATTTCAAAAAAAAAAAAAAAGGCAGCAAAAAGCAGCATAAAACAAATGATAATTAATCTAAGACTATAAAGCTGAGCAATAACAAAGACTTGGACATTAGAAGTCTAACTTACTTTGTGGTCTGGGTTTTTTGGCAGATTGGGGTTTTTTTTATAGACAAAATTGCTGGTGATTGCAGCATTGAGTCTGAACCACACCATCTTCCAAGATCTAATCAAGATCAACACTGTCTTGATCAATACAGTTGTAAAATAAGATTTCCAAAAAAAGTACAACAAAGCCATTAAAGAAATCTCGGAAGGCAGCAAAATCATTTCTTGAAGCTGTAAGTGAAAAATGAACTTTATTTATTTCACATTACAATCAAATAGTAATGTGTCTTGATGCATATGTGCACACATGCATCATCATTATTTGCTTTATTCTCATTGATTTTTCCTTCCATAGGCCAGCTCTCCAGAACCACTGTGCACCAGCATCACTGATGTCAACGGGGAAAGAAGCTTCTCAACACTTCTGACAAATTATTCCTTTAAAGTTCAGACCCTTCTACCACCCACAGAAATGAAATATGCATTAGACTTATGAGAAATCAACCTCATCTTCAGCAACACAAAAGAGCAACCCATGAAACCTAAACAGTTTAGCTGCTACTGCATATAATCACATAAGCAATGAAACTACCATGTTATAACTGTCCCAGATGGGTACAGCATTTCCTGAAAACTAATTCCCAGCAAGTCCCAGGAGCCAGCTTACAGACAGTTACCCATTTTGTCTTTCCAAGTGGAAAGGTCACCAGAACAAATACGATCAGGAAGTAATGGCGAGGCAGTTCAGCTGATCTATTTCGAGCACCACGACAAAGAAAACTAATTTAGTGTTATAATTAGAAACATGGAGAGGAAAAAGCTCGTTTTGGAGAAGTGCTGCTGCTGGAACGTTAGCATTGGTGCTGATGGAGCTAATCAGCTCAGAGAGGTGGGAGAGTGAAACCAAGTTATACAGTTAGCATCTTCATGCAAACCAGGTTTGACACTGCAATCATTTGCAGTTGGGAATAAGTGCAAGGTTTAAAGGTGACCTTACAGGTAGTTTTTAAAAGAGGTAGACTAAACAAAGAGTGTTTCAGGACTTTTTTTTAGAGCTTGAAAACCAAAATCATGTGACAATCATGTTTGTTTGTTCGTGTTTGATGACTACTTTTCAAAGACTATCAGCTGTTTGTGTGTAGTTCATATTTTTAAATGTATTTCATGTTACTTATTAACGGCTGCGAGAATAAGGCTTTTTCAACTTCTTGTAATTACAACAAGACCCATTTAACTTCTTGCAAATGGACATATGACATGAATGAGCTGAAGTACACTGGAAGGACTTTCAAACCTGTAATGTATTTCTTTTCATGGTCTTCCCAAGAGGTACATTTGAATGCTCTCCAGGGGAAAAAAAAAAAGGGGGAAAAAAAAATAAAGAAAAAAAAAAGAAAAAAACCGCCAACCCACCCCAAAAGGAGTTTTCAATTTAAAGGAGATACAGATTGCAGGTTTAGTTACACAAATCCTATTGTGTACCTAAATATGGCCAATTTGCCTTGCATTTTCTTGGAAGTCAAAGCTATCTTTTTTCCTGCTCTCACCCTAGTGACATTTCAGTGCCCCTTGGCTGTCTCAGTGCTGTTATTTGTAAAGCTGTGCTGTAAAAAGGATCAACACAATGACCCAAGTTAGAAGTAATTATACAAGAATAATAAGAAAAAAAAAGGCCAAAAGCAGTACATCATGTAGCTGCATAGTGAGACACAACCGGGTGATGAAGGATGTATACTTAGAGAAGATGAAGGGAAAGAGAGACAGCAGGAGGGAAGAAAAAGTGAACAAGGAGATGGGCTACAGTGGACAAAGAAAAGATGCATTTTCATTCACTGCCACGCTGCCTTCCCTCAGTATTTCGTTACTGGATTTCATATTGGATTTTCCTGGCCTACTGATGTTAATCTTTTGAGGTAGTTAACTTGAAGGGAAAAGACAAAAGCACAGCAATATTGGAATTCCCTCTCTCAGGGTACACAGAGAAAAGGGAAGGAGAGGACTAGGATGGAAAGTGAGGTCCTAACACGAGCGAGGGTGTTGCAAGTCTGGTGTCCTACCACGGTTATTTGAAGTGCTTTTTCACTGCCCGTGGCTCCATACCTTCGTAAGTTCCTACTTCCAGAAGGGTCCCACTTCGCTCCAACTCTAGAAACTCCTCCACAGTCAGAAAGTTATAGTCCACACCAGGCACTTCTCCTTCTCTTGGAGGGCGGGTTGTGCCTGAAAGGGAAAATTAGCACGTTAATATAGTTGTTTTCTTATAAAGAGTTAAAAGGGACAATAAAAATGATCATAAAGATCTAACAGTATCTGTAAAACACAATTTGGTGAGCTACACAGAGAGCAGGGTCAAGAGTTCAGCTAGAAGTTAGGAGTCCACGTAAAAACAAGACAAGACATAGATCACAGGTTGAGCTGGTGGTACCAGTTGTTCTACCCAACAACAATGTTTTTGATATTCCCAGAAAGACTTTCTGGCAAAGAAATCTCTCATATCACATGCAGAAACACAGCTGGAAGAGTTTGGTATCTGAGAATATGCCAGCAATCACCTTCCTGCCATTAGCAGAGTCTCTCATACTTCAACTTCACTAAAAGTGCAATCTGTATTCTCAGATAAGGCAACTTCTTTCTAGCTTCCATTATTTCTGTATCACTTTATCTCACCAAATATACTTTCATATCATAAAGATCTTTTCTCCTTTACTTCTTCTTAATATTTTATCTCTATTTATGCGATTATTTTTTATTCAGCATTAAAAAGTACTGTGAGACAGTTTTGATGCACCGTTCACACATGCTCATGAAAGAGACAACCTGCAAACCCTTCTCACAGAAATTCACCTATAAGCTCATTCCAGTTCAAGAAATACTTTTTCTTTTGAGTAATAATTCACACTGAATCTCTCTCTAGCACTCAACAATTTAAATAGTACCCATGGAGAACAGGGCTCTGATCACTGCTACTCTGCCAGCTCTGAAACTCTTCTCCCTTCTGACCAATTTACAGCCCTTTGAAGCATGGTGTAAGATGAGTCATTTCGTGACTTTTTGCTAAGATGGCTTGGGCCACCGCATTTTAGGTCACTGAGCACAGCTAAATTGATTAGGATCAATTTCTGTTCAATAGCCTTTATTTTCCATGACTCCGGAGGCTAGGAGATGGCCGGATTCTGTACATCTGAGATTAAAAATAAATGACAGATTTACAGATGGTACAGGAAACTGAACTTTAGAAGAAAGAGCAGCGTTAGGGAGTTGGAGGTGTCCGAGTGCTGTGGCTGCAACCAATCTGCTGCCTTGAGAATAACTTTAGAGATGTGGAAACCATACCTAACATTTAATGAAGCATGATTTCTCACTTCTGTGGGATTCTTCAAGCCCCTGGGCAGTGCCTTCTCAGTGCATAAAATTTCTTAAACCCTCTATAAAAGGACTGAAGAAAGTATAAAGAAGCTGAGCTTCTGGAAACTAACTGGGAAGATTCCAGCTCTCAGAAGTTGAAAGAGCATAAATTTACCATGCCTGCATCTGGCAAATGTTTTCCTCAAGTGCCAGGGAAGCGGAAAGTCTGCTTATGCCCTATTCATCTGAGAGACTGTTCAAGAGGTCAGTCTTGACAGAGTGACACCCTTGAAAGGCTATCTCTAGATTAATTTCCTTGATAGACATCCACTTTCTTTAACATCCTCCATTTCTTGTTTCAAAATAGAAACTCTCTCTCTTTTTTTATTACTTACCATCAGCCTTCAGATAGTCTATAAATTCCTGTGCTTTTTCTATCACTCATTCTCTTGGAGCTGTGTGAATGGGTGAAGGCAGGAGGAGGAAAAGCAAAAAAGGGGATGGAAATGATGATGGATATCTTCACCCTACTAGCAGAATTACTCTTTCCTATTTGAAAGGATTCAATCTTGCATTCTTTGTATTACTGAATCCTTACAGTAAGACTACAATGATTTTTACCAAGCAGTTTGTAACAGAGGACAGATGTCTTTCACAGATCTAGACCAGGGAAGTACTGGAACTGCACCACATGCCTCTCTCTGCCCGAGCGCCTGCGTTTCCATCTAAAGGCAGGCAGCGAGGCTGAGCGGGCAATGCCCATGCAGGTCCCTCCCTGGCATGCAAGGAGCGTGCAGGCACCCAGGATGAAGGGGCACAGCTTGGACGCAGCACCTCCTCCCTGAGCACCAACATCACTGTGGATGTTCAGGCTGCGAGGACCCTCACCAGGGCATCGTGGCTCTTGACCCCTGCCAGATTCCCCTAAACCAGGCCCACAAGAGGTAAAGAGGAAGAATGAAAAGCTTCAGCAACAAGTATGTCCAAGGTTGCGCTGGAGCTGTCCCATGCCTGGAGCACAATGGAAGTGAGAATTAGACCCTGTAGTGCTCCTCATCCAATGCATCAGTCAAACATCACCATGAGCCACGCGGCACGTGAGCCAAATGACAAAGATCGGGACATACTTTTTCCCAGTAACTGACAACACACATTCATGAGACACAAAGATCAGGGAACTTCAGGATTCATTTTACGTTATCTTTTAAAGCCGACTTCTTTTCTTTATCTATATCTTTCCACCGAGAGTTTTTATTAATCATTTTTTTTCCTTCTGAATTTTTATAGCAGCGAAATTGCAGTCAGCAGTTTAGTAGTGCTGGCTGCCTATTTGACATGACAATTATATCTCTGCCATAATTCCTCTGAGCCATTTTAATGGATCTATTTGTTTCATCTCAGTGTTCTTAATTTCCTGAATATGTTCAAGTCAAAAAATCGCAGATGTGCTTGCTATCAGCGCGATTGCCTGCAACACACGCTGAATGCATTAGAAACGCCAAGTAGCTGCGTAAAAGAAAAACATTACATCACAGAGATAACATTTGTCACCTTGCGTCGGTCTTCAGCAACAAACAGAGGGAAAATAAAAACTACACTGGTTAGGATATCTTATCTGGGCAAAGGCGAAAAACCCAACAACCTTCCATGTTGCTGTCTAGACCAAAGATTGCTTGCAGATGCTCGGGCTGTTATCCTGCTTCACATCTGAGCAAGTGTTACTGAATGCAATTCAGAAAGGCAGGGGGAAGGGAAAACCCGCCTCCGTTTTTCTTGTAGCAGAATGACAGGCTGCCGGCTGGACACACGCCTGGCAGATGGCATTTCAAAGAGTTTTCATGAACCATCTGGGATGTGTACAATGATTACAAACCACACTTACAACAAAGCCAGAAGGGTTGCTTCACAAGGGGGGTGGGGGGAGAGGGAGGGTGGAAAGAAAGGGGGAAAGAAAAGAAAACCGAGAGGCGCGTAAGCAAACTTGATGACTTTTCTCAGACACAGGACGCTAAGAATAATCAGCACCTTCCACGCCAAGCCCTTCCACGGCCTGAAACAACTGCTTGACTACTGTGCAGTATGTGTATGCACAGCCCACCACCACCGCAGGCTGCAAGCTACCGTTGGAGCTTTCTGCTGATAAACTCCAAATTGTAATTAAGTCTCCCATCATTAATGTGACTTAATTACGTACAAAGCGTAGTGTGTGTGTCCTCCCTCCCTCCCCCTTTAAATTGCATTTCAGCCTCCTTACCACAGGATGGTCATCACTGAAGGAGAGGGCTATGGAGATGACTGTAGATTTTATCAGAGCTAATAGCAGATCAGACCACTGCTAATGGCAGAATTAATTGAGCACAATGAGTGCTGTAGACGGCCCAAATGTTAAGATACTCCACTAGAAAAGGCGAGCCAATCGTATTTAAATACGTTAACCTGCCTGCCATGTTTGCACTGAAATATTAAGTGGCATCAAATCTTATTGCCATTAGGTAGCAATTTACCTAATTAATTTGAGCTATGTCCCACTGTGTGACTAGCTCAGAATTGCTAATGCTACTACAAGAAGGAACTGGAGGAGCAACCGAGTGGTTACCGACTCCTTCTGTACATTTAATAATTCATAAACTTTCACTCTTATTTGGCTAGAATGTCCCACAACACATAAAACTAGTTAGAGACATTAAATTCACAGTGGAATTGCTCAAATCTTCTGCAACCACAGCAGACTTAAGAAAATAAATAAAATAAATAAATAATAAGGCTACTGGTTAGCATTGCAGGTTTTACCTTCTCTCTTGGCCTGGGGAGGTAAAACTACATATAACATGGGTGGCTCAGGTGCTAGGTAAAACGTTTGCCCGGTTGTTGGTTTGGTTATCACACCCAAGCTAGCTGCATCCTAGTTTATCCATGCACCACTAATGCTTGGGCCACAGAAGAAGGATCTCATCACGGGCTGGAGACCCCACCTCAGAAATTGCTTATAGACACAGGTGAGTTTGCCCACGCAGAGCCCAGTACTGTACTTAAGCTAACTAAATTAAAGCTTCTCATCTATGCCTAGAATAACCGGACCGTGGCTCAGATGTACCGATGACTATCAACTATTATTCTGAATAATTTAAGTGTCCATTTAAAACACAAATAGCTGCTGCTGTTGTGTTGCCTATCAACCATGCTGACAATTACTCAACATGAGCCTCAATTATAGTATGGCCAGATTGTTAATATGTGATTCAGGGGCTGTTTAGCTCCTTATCGATCTACCAGGGTCTCACGTTAAGTTGTTAATAGCCACTGATGCCCTGCTGCTAAATTAGTCAGAATCTTTGCTTATTGTAAAGACTTCAAAGGGGCTGTAGTCACTTCAATTACTTTCTTGTTAAAACAAAAACAAAAACAGTTCTTGAGCAGTAATTCTGTTACCATGCACCAAAACAGCCCCAAGCAAGTAATTTAGAAGTTGACTTCTCAAGTGCAGAACACCTACATCACCTATTTGCAAAGCAATGACTTCTGCAAACTCCTTATCCAATTCCACTGGCTAGCAATGATAATCTGGCGAGCCACCAAAATATAGCTGATCAAACAAGTTATTTGCTTCTCATCTCCACTGATCAGCTTCTCTTAAAATGACAGGTAATGTGGGAGTTGTACACTCAAAGTAATGATATAGCTGCTGCAACCATATTTTATACAAACTGAAGTCACTGGTGGTTACCACGGGTGAATGGAATTAGTAAATGAGGTTTTAACGTGACATGTACAGGGATGCTACTGACTCACAAAGCTGCAACGCCAAGCGCTGTTGCGGGGGTTTGCTAGAGGTTGTTTGCAGGCGGGTTAGAAGGAAGGATGCTGTTCTTGCCATTGCTCTTGAAGACTGGTATTTTTCTTCACTCAGCCAGAAGAGACTGCTCTCATCACCTACACTGAAAAAATCTTCAGCTGCCAAGGAAGAAACATATTAGGAAAACAGCCCCTCTTCCGTCTGCACAGTGTTTAGAGGTCACCTTCTTCCCTCATGTCACAGGACAATTTGGAGAGCCTGCTTTGGCTCTCCTGCATCTGTCACCTATGGTGCCAGATAACTGGAAGGCCGGACAAACTTCACAGATCTGCTAATGGCAAGTGGAAAAGGGAAAAGACAGAGACACCCTGGTCTGTCTCCAGAAGAGGCAACCTGATTAGCAGCCAAGCTTAAGGCAGAATTTATCCGCAGCACAGTATTAGAAATAGCCTTATCTACGTTAACAAAAAATAAAGTGTAACCTATCTGTAAGAAAAGATTGTACACAGAACTACTTCATCTTATTGACTTCTGGGGTTATCCAAACTAAGACTACTGACTGGTCCCCAGTTACCTATGGTAAGGAGTAAGGGGTAATTTAGTGTTGTAACTACAAGAAGATATGGAAGTTTCAGAGACGTCTAGTCCGTTACAAACCAAACATGCTTGACTTATAAATACAATTTTCTCCTGAAACTCAAAACTCAGGAAGATCATTCTGGAATTTTAAATGTTGTCTGTCCCTTCTCTAGCCAGTGACTTGATACCTATAAACCACAAGAATGTGACAAGCATTCAAAGTGTGTCGGTGGCAGAGTAGAAAGTCAGTCCAAAGGAGAATGTGGTCTGTCGCTAGAAGTTAATTCACAGCTCTGTTAATGATGCATGTGCAGGACCAGATGCTGATTGACTCTTCCTGGCCACACAGATGACTGCAGTACTAAAAGCAAATTTCTGTCACCGTGGTCAGAAGGAATGACTGATTAAACCCAGAAAACAGCTGACTAAGACAAACTTGTCTTTCTACAGACACATTTCAGAGAGAAATGCATTTCGTGGCTGTGGTCTAAAGTAATTTTTCTTCTATTGGGGGAGATGGAAGGGATTTGTACAAAGAGCTCAGTATCTCCTTCTGCTCCCACCAGCCCTTCCAGCAACCCTAAGTGGCCAAAGCTGGATCCCACAGCAGCAGCTTGTGAGGATCCCCTCTTGCTCAAAGGACTGTGCCGGCCACACACGCAAGCAATAGCAGGTTGGCCCTCAGTGCATGTAAAAGCCACTCTCCCTCTTTCTGAGGCGCCGTGTCCAGTTGCATCTCTCTGGCCCATTCCCTCAAAGAAGTACTGACTGCCTGGAGTCTCCCTGGAGAAATGATTCAGCCAAGCCGCACAGCAACAGCTCGGAGTTCGTACACCCTCCAGGCAGCAAGTTATTTTTGCCCCTTTTAAATCTATTGTTGGTATTCCTGTGGCCTTCACTGCCACCGAATAAGAACATTGATAATCTTGAACACATTTATCCTTATAGCGTTTTGAGGTAGAGAAAGTGGGTTTGTTTCCGTTTTATAGCACAAGATCAGCCAGACCCAGGCTCTCAAAGGACTTCAGGAGCCTAATTCTAGAGAAATCAATGGGATTTAGGAAACCCTACAGATCAGGATCAGGGCCTAACAGATTAAAAGGGACAAAAATAACTTTCTGCTGCATTGGGGCTTTGCAAGCTCATTTGTACGTGTCGCGCAACACCATGCCGTGGCTATGCAAAGCCAATTCAGCATGAGGGGGTTCGCTCTTGACTGTAGTATCAATTTAAAAGAAACTGATAATTACCTGATGACTAGACAAACTAAGGGTACAAAACCTGCCACACTCGCCAAGAAAGCCACTTAAAAAAAGACCTGTTTAAGGATCTATGCCAAATATTCAAATACAGCAGCACCTCCCTGATGTGGGAAAGTACCACCGATGGTACTACTGCAGTGTGGCAGTTGTTAATGCAGTTACAACCTCTTCATGTGTCCTTCAGAGCATTCATTTGTTTTCTCCTAAGGAAAAAAGAGTATTCTGGCATCAAATAAAACATAAATAATAAACGTTCTTGGGTTCGCAATAGCAGCAGCTTGCCTTCTAGATCCCTCTCTTTGAGTGATTGCTGTTACCTCACCAGACACCTGCAGCTGAATCCCTCTTATTTCCCACGAGGTGGGACACCCACCAAGAAGATTAAACTTCATAAACTAATGAGTTTACCATTAATTCTGTGTTCATGGAGTTCAACAACATGACATCCACTAATTTAAATTGTGAACTACTGATGAAAAAGCAAACTATGTACCCCCTTGGCGAGAAGACCTTAGCTGTAACTATGCACAATTTTATTCTTTCTAATATATGGATTAGTGTAATAAAGTGTAATTTTATAAAACAATAAAGCTGTAGTAATGAGATTGCACTGTAATGTTCTGCTTTTAAATATTGGCACAGAAATGAATGAAAATTGCCATTTGTGTAAGTGTGTATGTGACTTATGGGAAGTAAAATTAGCTGAAAGTAAATTAACAGAGTGATTATATACTTGCATTTATATTCAGTTTCTCTCATATATACATTTTTAGAAATCTAGATAATGCTACAACCATGACACACACCTTTATTTCAAAAGGACCACCTTTTTTCCATGTAAAAATTGTCATAGTTACTTTCAGTAGAAATTTTGTCTATCTTGGAAGAGGCTACAGCTGAAGATGGCAAATTAAATACATATGCTGGATAATTACAGAGCACTCTTATTAGCTGGTTATTTTTAATCCTGTAGATCATTCACTCTGGACTATCTCAACACAAGCCTAACCCAATCCCTGTAGTGCTTGCTCAGGGCTGTCCCACATCAGCCATCTCAAGCCTCACCAAGCAGAGGCACAGCAGTGCTCTACGCTGCATGCCCAGAGCACCTATGGAAAAGCACAACATGGATTAAGGTGACTATTCCATACAAACATGCACATCCGTATTAAATACAACAGGCCAAAGGTGTGTGTGTGGGGGGCGAGTGCTTAAAATCTACTTTGAAATAAGTCACAGGAGACCTGGCATGTAGGGTTGCTTCCATGCAAACAGCACTTTTAAACAAATACCTCATTGTCTTATTTATACTTTCGTATTATAGAAAGTAGTTTATCTGGAAGTACAACCTATCTTCCTTTACATCTGCTTTCTTCATGGCTACTTGCAAAACTATCTGATTTCTACAAATCACCAAAGAGAAGGTGTAGCCCAGTCCGAGAGTTTCATAAGTCAAGGGCTAGCATTAAAACCAAGCTGTGAACTGGTCAGTAGAGGCACTCAGCTGATGAGAAACAAAACACCCATCAGCTCCCTGTCATGTTTGGCTGAGTGGCTGAGCTTAAGACAGCGCAGTATTAAAAACTGTTTTTCATTAACTATTGGATCTTCATGTGGCTTGGTACAAGTTTTGAGTAGGTCATATTTGAGTAGAAGAATAGAATAGGTGAAAAATGAAACACTCTAAAACCTTTTGCTTAATGTTAGAGACAGAAGACTGGGAGGAGAGGGCTTTGGGAAAGATGAGGGGCCAAGACAGCACTTGGGACTGAGTGTACTGCAAACTCTTGCAAGATGAATTGCCAAGTCACAGAGCAAAGAGAGACACAAACCCGTGCAAATCAGTTAAGCTGAGTTCACTGAGTTCACTTTCCAGAAAAACTTGAGGGTTTTGTAAACATTGCACAATCCTTTTCACCCACCATGAAGTAGTGAAGAAATTTTACAATTTGGTGGAAGACATGCAGTGGACTCTTGAAGCAGAAATACAGTGAACAAGAACATAACGGACAGCTTTATCTTGGGTTTTTTAAATTTAAAAAAAATGAAAACTTGTTCGGGCAATGTATGTGACTATTTTAACCAAAGGAACAACAAAAAAAGCCACATCAGAAACTACTGTTTGCCATATATGTGTAAATCTGTCTCACAGTGAGATTAGCAGTAGATATTCCCAGGAGCAAGATTGCCTGTTTGCCCCCCACGACGACACTACTACACAAGCTGCCACAATTATTGGAAGGAAAAAACTTCTCTCTCTTCTTTAAAACTTGAATACAAAAATATTTTAATCTCCCCAAAACAAGGTATCGTATTTTCTATTCTACTTCAAGTCTTCAGATATGTCCTACGAACAGGTACTGTAATTAAGCTCGTAATAAATCGATCCTCCAACACAGACCAAACACCTGCAGTATTTTAATTCCATTTTTATTAAAAAACAATGTTTGCTTTTGACACCTGCATACATATGTGCACATATATCCATGAAAAGATATTCTGCACTTTAAAGCTATAGTAGTAAATAGGAGATTATTTGATGTCCACTAGCTCAGCTGCTTCAACAAAGATTACTTACCTGCCTTGCTGTTTGTCTTCCGAGGCTGTTTGGACTGCCGAGATAAGTACAACACAATGTGGCTCATCCCTGGTTGGGTGTGACATAAAACTCTTTCTGTTGACTTTAATTGCCCTTCTAGCAGACCTTTAATTTGCAGTTAAAAGTCTTAATAAAACACCTCACCTAACAGCATGTGCCTAAAGCTAGATCAGTTTGTTAGTCTAATCTCTGTAAAATTCCACCACAGAAAGAAAGAGCCATATAAAACCTAAACATTTATCTCTGAGGCATTGCCTGAAGTGTATTTCAGTGACCACATCCAGTCTACTGAAAAGAGAGACTCAAAGAGAGAATTTTTTTTTTTAAACTGAAATACCATTCCATCACACTTCCACAGGACATCAATATCGTTATTTAAAGCAGCCTTCTTCCCTAAACAACATACACTGGAGATACTGTCTCCACGGTCTCCCCCTAGCCCATGGCCGTGAAATGCTATAAACCTAATGGACTTCCAACTGCGATAACTTCATCACACTCTTAGAAAGCCAAGAGTCTCCTGTGGTTCTTCAGTTTTTGGCTCTGCCCACTCACCAGCCCCTGGTTCAGATGGGTCTTGTTCCCTGACAAATCCTCCTGACCTTTGCTTAGTAGTTTTCCAGCTTCATATTCAATACTGACCAATAAATGCAAACGTATCAGATATGGCAAGAAGTATGCGGATTACAGAAACACGCAGTTATGTAGCCATATGGATGCACTTACTGTAAAACTCAAGGGAAGGACTAGAAGAGACAGCAAATCTACCCAGCAACATGTGCATTTAGACACTATTCCCTATAGATCCTGTCCCTTAATTTTACCTGTTCTTAACTGCTACCAATTTCTGTACTTTTTTCAGTAGCTCTGTATGCACAGCACGCTTTAGTTCTTCATGATTGCTAACGCTTTAGCTGGTTGAAAAAATTCTCCTGGTTCACCTTCTGTAATGTTGTGATTAGGTAACTGCTCAGGATGCTGAAAAAATGCCAAACATCGAGAAACTGATTGGTGTTTGAGTTTTGGATCCATCCCTATTGATAACTGAAAGTGTTAAAATGTAAAAGAAAACAAATACATTAATTTTAATTCTTTTCTTACCTCACTGAAATAAAAACTATTAGAAAATTTTATTATTTACAGTTCCCTTGCTGTAAATTCCACACCCCCAGCTCTAACACAGAAAGAGCTTATTAATCCTTATAGTTTGTAAGCACAATAAAATACTACAGAAAATGCAAGTTACAATACATTTTCCTCACTTTTAATTAAAACATTCCCTGATACAGTAAGCCTGCTGGTTAGGTAGCACATAACTCTGCATCTCTGCAGTCCGAAGCTAACTATCATGCTATTGATAATGTATACAGACTTCTCCATTTATTTTATTGCTTTTTCAGTTGCACACAAATAATGAAAACCCTGCCTCCCAATCCTGTCATCACCTATGAATTTCGTAGGATATATACCTGCCTTTCTGAAGCCAGGCACCACCCCTATAAAATACTCCAATGCTTAAACTGGGGACAATGACATAGTGTTTGGCTTAAATGGTCTTTGCTTCATTTCATCTGATGACTTCTAGTTACACCTTCTCTCTGTTAAATGTCCCTGTGTAGGCGTTTATAGCTCTGCGTTTCCGCAAAACAATCATTTCATCACATTGCACGCTCTGTCATTTTATTAGCTTCTTGCCAATCATTTTCTGCAAGCGCCCCAATTTTAAATGCCATTTTAAACTCATTTGCTGGTTTACCAATGCCCTTCTGGTATTGACTGGCCAACAACACCACAAGACAGCACGTGGAGCTGTAAAACCAGCAGCTCCCGCTTTCACTGCGGTAAGTAATGCCAAAGTATCTCCAGGTCCCTACCGTCACTGGTTTGAATCCAACATAAATAAGCAGCACACAAAAACTATCCTCGTGCAACTGTCTGGCAGCCCAAACAAAACAAGCTGTTCCTTGCCTTGCCTCCAATTCCCGACAAACAAAAACACCACCAGGTTTTAGCTTGTACCTCTGTTGGCATCACACCAAGGATAAGGAAGTAATCCTCAAAACCGTAATTACCTCCTTGGCTTAGACACGGTTGGTGGAGGACATTGTGATCTGGGGTGTTGAGAAGAGAGTTTTCCCAGAAATCTGCTTTCTCATGCTACTAGGTCAGTACATGCCTGGAAAATGAATGCCCGGAAACACACAATCATATGTAGGCTTTAATAAAACACAGAGATTAGATTCTCTCAAAAGTATCTGTATGTTATTTGACTTAGAGGACAGTCAAGTGATTATCAGAGAGACAGAATGTTTGTCTCCCACGGCATTCTCCTGGAGAAGTTGGCAGCTCACGGCTTGGATGGGCGTACACTTTGCTGGGTGAGAAACTGGCTGGATGGCCGAGCCCAGAGAGTGGTGGTGAATGGAGTGAAATCTAGTTGGCGGCCGGTCACGAGCGGTGTTCCCCAGGGCTCGGTTCTGGGGCCGGTTTTGTTCAATGTTTTCATCAATGATCTGGATGAGGGGATTGAGTGCACCCTCAGCAAGTTTGCAGATGACACCAAGCTGGGTGGGAGTGTCGATCTGCTCGAGGGAAGGAAGGCTCTGCAGAGGGATCTGGACAGGCTGGATCGATGGGCCGAGGCCAACTGTATGAGGTTCAACAAGGCCAAGTGTATGAGGTTCAACAAGGCCAAGTGCCGGGTCCTGCACTTTGGTCACAACAACCCCATGCAACGCTACAGGCTTGGGGAAGAGTGGCTGGAGAGCTGCCCGGCAGAAAAGGACCTGGGGGTGCTGGTCGACAGCCGGCTGAACATGAGCCGGCAGTGTGCCCAGGTGGCCAAGAAAGCCAACAGCATCCTGGGTTGTATCAGGAATAGTGTGACCAGCAGGAGTAAGGAAGTGATCGTGCCCCTGTACTCGGCACTGGTGAGGCCGCACCTCGAGTACTGTGTTCAGTTTTGGGCCCCTCAGTACAAGAAGGACACTGAGGTGCTGGAGCGTGTCCAGAGAAGGGCAACGAGGCTGGTGAAGGGACTAGAAAACAAGTCTTATGAGGAGCGGCTGAGAGAACTGGGGTTGTTTAGTCTGGAGAAGAGGAGGCTGAGGGGAGACCTTATCGCTCTCTACAACTACCTGAAGGGAGGTTGTAGGGAAGCGGGTGCTGGACTCTTGTCCCAAGAAACTAGCGATAGGACGAGAGGAAATGGCTTCAAGTTGCGTCAGGGGAGGTTTAGATTGGACATTAGGAAGAATTTCTTCACTGAAAGAGTGGTTAGGCATTGGAACAGGCTGCCCAGAGAGGTGGTGGAGTCGTCTACCCTGGAGGCGTTCAAAAAAGGTGTAGACGTGGCACTCCAGGGGCTAGTTTAGGAGTCATGGTGGTGTTAGTTGATGGTTGGAGTTGATGATCTTAGAGGTCTTTTCCAACCTAATGATTCTATGATTCTATGATTCTTCAGGACGTCATATAGCAGATAAAACCTTACTAAAAAAATAAAGTTTAAACCTGAACTCCAGCACTTATTTTCAAAGTGTGAAGTATTTATCCTTTGACAACTGTGTCGAGTCCTTCGGATGAGTGACGTAGGTGAAACCACTTTGCCAGACAGACGCTGGTACAGAACTGGTAATGGCACTTACTGCAAATCACCTGCTTAGTTCAAAGCACACAGGTACCCCAATTGCTTCAAGACCAATATCCATGCTTCGCGTTAAACTCACACTCAAGATCCTGCAGGATAGCAGCCTAGAGGCAATAAATGCTTCATGGATCAAAATCAGAAAGAAACTTTTTTTTGGTCTTAGCTGAGATTCTGACTCAGGACACTCTGCTGATTTAAGGTGATTTGCAGTCCCCGCTGCCCATCACGCTGGTGGAGGCAACAAGGCTGGCAGGCACCGGCGGTCCCACCTCCCAGCACTGCATGTCCCAGCACAGAGCTGCCAGACTTCACTGGAGGCCCATGCTGACATGCTGGGCTGTGAAGGGCAACACACATTTTCTTCACATCTGCTCTCAAGAAATTGACAACCAGTGGCAGAGCAACATGGCAGTCAGAAAGGCTAGTGACATCTTATCTGATTTCAAGTAAATCCACGAGACACAGTGAATCAGAGCGTTGATTACCAGACTAATTAATCTGTTAGGAGTCTAAATTCCCAGCACGATGACATACAGATGTGTACTTAGATGAAGTCATAAACGAAATATAGCAATAAAGCTCAAACATTCAAGAGCATGACTGGTGATGTATCGTTTTGTGACACTGGAACCATTTTTTTTAAAGAAACATTTCTCTCACCCCACCAAGGAAGTGTTGCAGAAAGGCAAAAGAGAACCAGAGAGGAATCCCTAGTACCTCTGCAACTGCAGGATGAGGGTGACCAAAGCCCAATGGATGTGACATAATTTAATCGCGGGTATTTTAAATATTTAAAATAAAATGAACACCCAATCCTCCAACATCCATCAAAAAATCTGAGCAGCTCCCATTTGTCAGTATATTCACCTTCAAAATGCCTTCAGCAAGGTGGGAAGATAAAACTGCGCCCATTTTTCAGATGGGTTATGGAGACACGGAGCAGCCAAGCTGGCATCCCAAGCTCAGAGCTGATTAGGAAGCGAAAGAGCAGAAGGTCACTTGTGTCCCACGATTCTGTGGTTAGCAGACAACATTTTGGGGTTAATAGTATTATGTGCTCTGTGATGCTGATCTGTTGAGATAAACGTGACAGTCCTTGGTGATGGCTTCATCACAGGGAACTGCTGACTCAATATTTAGGCATAGCGGCAAGAGCTGTTTATGTGCATACATTGAAAAACAACAGATGACTTCTGGAGCAAAACACATGGGTAAAATTATCTCTCGAGGCGATACAAAAGAGCCAAAGTAGCTAAAGCACTTTCCCACAGTGACTGTGCAGTAAAGTAAATTAGAGCTCTGCGTAGCAATCATCCATTATCCCATATATTTTTAGCAATTCTGAGATTAATAACTGGAAAGAGCCAATAAAACAGTATTACAAGGAAATATACATCCTTTTGATGAACTGCCACTCACTCCTTTCAGGTCACCTCATAGCTCAACAGAAAAATTAAAGTTTGAAACATTCGCTATAGCATTTTTCCTACTGCTATTGCCATTTGTTTAAGTTATGCTTTAGACTTTCTAAATGAATGAGTCACAGTAATTATTATTTTATTACTTTTCTCTCTGTTACGCCAAATTAGGCTACTTCCAGAGCTGAAGAGGAAAACACAATTATTAACACTTCCAAACATCCTTTTGGCAAAAAAACATGGTGAGGGGAAAACATTGTTGTGAGTTGTGAGAAAGTATTTAGTCTGTTACACAAATACCATCCTCTCCTCTTACGGTTGTAGCTCTCTTTCACCTACAGGAACTTTACTTAAGATAGGTCAAGACTGTAAGCAAGTAGATTTTAAAAATCACAGCTCTGAGACATTTTTCAAAATACATAAAAAGTCATTAACACTTTTGCTTCCTTGGAGCCAACTCTAGGAGCTTAGAATTGCAAGACCTACAGCTCAGAAAGATTCATCTCTCCTTTGACTCTATCGGTTCTTCCCAGCTCTCCATTAGAGGCCACACAACCGTTATTCAGGGAGCTGAAGCTTATTTCCTGGATCATTTTACTCAATGGGAATCTCATTTATTATTGAAAATAACAGAAACTTAACCTTCCCTGGAGACTTTTACAGAAGTTCAGACTGTAGGTGAATTTGTCCAACCTGCATAATGCAAGTCAATTCCTCCCAGGGTAAAGCAGCATTCGAAGTGAACAAGGCTGGCAGAATTGAACTTTTTGTGCATAATTAATGCAGCCATTGATCAGCAGGAGCTTGGATTCAGAATTTTTCTACAAGATAAATGCACAGGGATGAACTTACACACTTTTAAAAAGTCTAACTTTGAGAAAGCTTCTTTGATTAATCAAAGTCTCTTGCTACCTCCAACCTAAGCGGACATTTTCCATGGCGCACACATCAGCGACATTCAGCAGAAATGGCTCACAGTAAACGGTGCCAGTTCTGACCCTTGCCTGTCACACATCTAGATACAGTGTCTCTGAAGGACAAGTAAGTGATTTCCTGGTCTATTCCCCACTTGGTGTGTGCAAGCAATTCCCATTAGCACCAGTGGAGTTATGCATGTGGCCATGAGAAGACACCAATGAAAGCTCAAGTGCTGAAGGTACCTACAGGCTATTTGAGACACTATTTCATGATCTTTAGCTCACACGCCTAATCTTTTTGGAAACCATGGCTACAGAGTTACCACAATGTGTGAATTTACAAATAATAATGAATTAATCCAGACTGGTATACATGCCAGTCAGGTAGCAATGGCCACGATATTTATATAACTGGATTTATAAAACAACTCATTTTCAGCCATCCAGCACTTCCTGGCCCTCTTCCCAGGCCTAACGGTAGTGCAAAGAAAAATGAGTTGCTAGTAAGGACTTTATTTTGTATGCTCTGTATTACAGACACAGGTCAGTAACTTCACGGACTGGCTGATGGGACACGTCTACTTGATGATATCCTATTTTCCCATACACTGTTTCCATGCAAAGGACTTCAGATTCCTTGAGTGATATTTAAATATCTAGGTAAAAACTAGATTTTCCAAAGCTCTGCCCTATTATGGGACACTTACAGGTAGATTTTTAAGAGAGCTCAACATCAAAAAATGCAAGCTTGGAGGAGAACTGGCTCTGCAGTAGCAGACATTTGGGATAGCCCTAACCTAGCTGTTTGCTTTGTTGATGCCAAAACACTGTGAAACTAGTTTGTCTCTGGGGCTGGAGGAGAGCAGAAAGTGAGGTTACTGCAGGAGACAAAGTGGCCTCTTTTAAGGGCTGTCACAGGCACATCGGTAGCATCAGCAGTCCAAGTATCCAGCATAGCTTTCCAAACCAGCTCATTCCTTCCCTTCCTAAAAATCAAGACAGACTCGAAAAAAAAAGACCATCTTAAATATAATTCTGTGATGTTCAAGATATACAGTTATTCTGATTTTATAACTTTCAGGGCAACACCTTCCCCATTCTCCACCATGAAAAAGGCAAGTTTTGAATTAAATGGGTGGTCCACCAAAGGCACCTACCACCAGTGTTCAGGTACCGTCAGTGGAGAATCCCTGCTGGCAGCTACAATTGGTCCTAACAGTCAGGCTCTTTGCAACCATGAAGGACAGAAAAACAACTCTCCTTATCACATCTTTCAGGGATGATGCCTAGGCATAGTCACTCTTGCCTTGAGGTACAGGAATGGACTAAATGACCTCCCTCAAGGTCTCCTCTTAAGTCTGCAAATCACAAGAGCTGGCAATACTGTAATCATATAGTAGAAATTTTAGGAGGAGGGCAGAGTTGTTCTAAATTATGTCAGTTGTAGTAAAGTGTGCTGGTAGAATAGGATTTTTTTTTTTTAAAGTTATCCAAGCCAACTTGTTCTTCTGTTTAGAGTATGCCTCTTTTAAATGAGTTTTTACCAAGTGCACATCTACACTGCAGTCACTCGAGGACAGAGCTCAGCAGCCAACTATTTATGGATTTGTTAGGGCAGGTGCTGCAGCTTGCCAAGGGCAAGAGATTGTGCAACTGGATTACGAGCAACACTCAACTTCAAATCCAGCCAAGGACCTTTACACACCTGTGATCAACACTTAACAGCGTAGACAGAGCCACACACTCACCTCCACATGCAGGCTTATATAAATTCACATTGCACATTAAAGGTTTAACAGTTTGTGAGATGTTGAGTTTCCACACAGATAAGCATGATGCCATACGCTCAGCCAGCTCCCACCCCCTCCTCACCTCCAAGTGCCCCTTGCCCTCCCGGTCCGCCTGCACATCACCACCTCCCACTGCTGCCTCATCCTCACAACATCCCTTCGGGCAGCACAGCCTGGCAGTTCTGAGTAGTTGCATTTGGATTCAAACAATACCAACTAATTTTAAATGATATCCTATATAACCTTGGAAACAGCTGTGTATGACGGTCGTGGTCCAGGCAGATAAAAGCTGGTAACAGACGACCGAAAGAACATGTTTAGAGAGACACAGAGAGAGACGGATGAACCAAAATGCCTGCACTCTTCAGCTCTCAGCTTTGTGCAGTCCTGCAGTTTTCTGGCTTAGCACATCAGGAGACCATACTAGAAGGGTTTATTACATTTTATTTCTTTTCATAACAGTTCAAGGAATTCCCCCCTCCCTCACAAACACAGCATTTCTGTCTCTCTCTTGGACAGGAACAGGCGAGATCAGAAGGAAAAATTTCCTGCTTTTTGCCTAACTCCAGTTATGCCAGATCTGCTCCCAACACATACTGAAATTTTTGGAGCATCTCAGTTGTTAAACCTCTGCTAAATTATGTTTCTCCCTTCCTCAGCCCCTTCTACCCCAGCGCAAAGGGCAGTGGACAACCTCTGTGAGTTTCTCCTGGAGACTGAAATTGCATCTTGTTATAGGTATTTCTAGTAGAAAAGTACCCTTGGCCCACATCTAACACATCCATAAGAGTGAAGCTCGTCTATCTCTCAAATGCATAACTTGGACCTTGGGATAAGGTCCCAAACTTCTCACCAATGAGGGATGAGAACTCCAGGTGGGGACACTCCTCCCACACAGGTTGCAGAAGTGCTGCACCATAATGCCTACCTACTTCTTCCACTAAGTAGTAGTGGCTACAGAAGATGCCAGTTCCTGCACCCTCATGCTCTACTTCAAGACATACCTCTTATCACCACGAAAGCAAATGGAAGACCAAATCAGTCACATGGACTGTACTGACTTATCTGCATTAAGAAGCAGTTCTACTTAAACTTGTCAGGTCATCTAGACATGAAGGTGTTCTTAGTGATTAAATCCTGGAAGGTTATTTTTTTCTCTCCTTAGAGAACCTGAAGGAAAAGCAAAGTTGATGTTACCTCCCTCTCTGAGAGCTAGCTTGGTTCACATGCTAAGATTAAAGAGCAGAATGTGCCAAGGTCTGCATGATGGGTTCACACCTCAGTTAGGAAAGCATAAGAAAATGCCAGGGTTATGCTCATTACTTCTGGAAAAAGAGAGCCTTCCTCACTCACCAAGAGCTTCCTAGGGCACGCTTCTAGCTCATCTTCAATGCAGTCCTTCCCTTACTTTGCGCACCTCCACATGCTCTGCATCCTGATTTTGTGAATGCTGAATTTGTACAATATAAATAAGGCTGTTTTACAGGGGTCACTCATTTCCTACAGCTCAAGCTCAGAAGCAGAGTTTGTCATTGGACATCAGAGCACTAAAGACCTGTCATCACTTTCTAGGCAACAAGTTTTATGAAGGTCTCGTATGAACAGCTTCCTGCCCTTGCCTCTCTCTCCTTGTGCATCTCCCAAAGAGAAGACAAATAGTTAATACTCAATTACCTTGACAAAATTACAAATCTCCATTGCTCTGCATGTTTCATGTCGGCTCAGTGAAAATGAGCAAGACATGATTGCATGAGTCTAGGTTCCCACAAGCATACAAATAAGGAACAGTGGTGCAGAACAAGAATGCATTATTACCCCTTCGAAGCTCTGCTGACACATGGGTCCGGGCTTCATTATCACCTCTGGAGTTTACACCACTGTATGCTATAATTAGAAGCATGTCAAAACTCAGGCAGAGCATTGCAACCATCACTGGTCGCTCCGCTGGTATGAATACGATAACCAGCAGAGCATGAGGCAGAACTCTTATCTGAGTTCTTAAACAGAGACTAAGTTCCACGCTCTTCTCCTGCTTGAAGAAGACCATATTGAATGTTTTAAAGAACATCAGGCTGGTTCATACTGCAGAGACCCCAGGGACCTAGGTTAGTGCCAGCCTCCCGCCCCTAATTCCTGTTGTTGCGAATGAGGCTGGGGGTAACAGGAGGAAGAGGGCAGCTTGTGCAGCAAGAAAAAGGGTTAAAAATGCCACTAAAAACTTAAAAACAACTGTGAAAAGCTGACCTTTGTAAAACAGACTCACATGTCAAGTACCATTTTCATAACTGATTAAATATATATAAAAGTTTTTATACAACTGTATTATTACATTGTTAAATCTGTATACACAAATGTTTCCTGGAGTAGAATAGCTCTGCAGGAGTCATTCCTCACCCTTAGTAAATATTCACGACATTTTGGCACACTTGCTACATTTTAAAAACTGGAACCCACATCTATTTTTTTTTCCTTTGTTGCACCAACCTGCAAATCCTTCTGAGTTTGTGCATTATTGATCTTTTCACAGCCACTGTAGTCACTAACTTCAGATGCTTAATACTTTTGCAAAAATATAATCGACCCTGGTTATTTACAAGCTTTCTAAACAGGAGAGAAATGTTCATTGCTTTAATGTTCAAAATGTGCAGACTGTTGCACACTATCCAGCCTGACACTGAGCAAAGCTCAAGTTAAACAATGCATTTATACAACTGACATTCCAAAGAGGAATTTTTTGTTCTGGGTTTCTCTAACTGCTTAAAGGCTGATTGCACGCACTTTATCTCTCACCATTGGAAAGACTATAAAGCTAAAGTGAGTTTTTATACCCACATTTCAGGATACTGAAAGTATGGGGCTATAATAGAAATACTGGCATTATCCAGCTATGGTCGTGCAACCTCTCTACCATAATTATGTACAGTTGGAGATAATAAGCACTGCTGATTCAGGAGGAATCTCTGATTGGGCTGGAAAATGGAGAAGTGTTGGATAATCTGTTTCCTGAGTGGCAACAGCAGGCCTAAAGAGCATAAATGGAGGAGCAGAGTTGGTAAGGAAACAACAACAAAGTCCAATCATGAATCCTTAGAGATGCTCTTACTCCTTTTATTGTTCATGTGATTGCAAGAGATCTGTAGGACTCTTTCAGGACTTGTGCTAAAGGGACATTGTGAAGTTACCTGGAGGAGCGCGCATCACAGAAGGCAGGGAAAGGTTTGATTACGCGACTGAGACAGTGGGCACCCAGTCGAGAGAGCACAGAGCACTGATTTTCAAAAGAACTGTGTTCCTTTCCGACCTCTTAAAAATCAAAAAACTTTAAAGTATCTCAAGTTCAGCACCAAAAATGAAGGCACGTAGAAAAAAATCACAACATGCATGCGATACTACATTAAAACTGCCTGAATAACCTGCAAAAATTGCCCTAAAATCTCTGACGTTATATGGGAAAAAAGCCTAATAAAACCATTTCAATAGCTGTTCAACAGTTGTTTCAGTAATTTTTGTTTAAAGAGGGATAGGCTCTTTCCCTCCTTTGTCCTCTTTTTGTTTTGCTTTGGGAGGTGGGCGGAAGGGAAGGAAGACACAAGACTTTTGGTGAAAATTGTTCATTAGGTTCAGTGTTTTCCTGTACCCCTTCTCTACCAGACTTCATTTTTTAAATATTTACATACTAAATTTCCCATTAAATGATAATTTTCTCAAAAAACGCTTGTCTGATTGATACAAAAAGTTCCAAATGTGACACTGTGATCGGTTCTAATTACTATTAATAAATGCATAATGAATGTTGATAAGATTAACAAACCATTCCAAAAATTCGTTACTATATTCACTCTACAGCATTAACTCCAAATTAGCAGTAATGCCAGCAGGCTATTAATATTCCCAGATTAACAAAATGCAAGCAGATCATACGAAGATGAGCTTGAATTTTGCGAAACAAAATACCTGGGTAAAAATGTAGCATAAAAGAAAAAAAGGTGTAAGTTAATATTTGTCTAGCACGGGGTATTATGGAAACAGATACAAGGGCTTTGCAATATTTACCCTGAAGGAGTGAATGTATTAAGACAGTGGGGCACAACATCCTTATCCATAAAATGGAACAGAGGACCTAAGTGGCTGAGCAGTCCCTCGATGCCGCCAGCCTGGTTTCTAGGAGCGTGGCTCCACGCCGAGCCCCATCCCGGCTCGCTGCAGTTAGAGGAGCGGCAGGTGAGGATATGCGGAACGAGGGCCCTCCTGGCATGACAGCCAGGCTCTGCCGAGTTAGGGATAAAACCTCCAGGGAGCTGGGTGAAGCAGACTGTCACAGTACCTGTTCGAGCATCACCCTCGCTCAGTAGACAACCCAGTCCCTTGCTGCCATGTCACCCACAGGGCGGGAAGGAGGGCGCTCCCCTTGGATATTGCCAGTGAGATGCCAGAAATTGCAGCGCCCCACGTGCCCCAGCAGCACAGACTCTTCCCACCCTGCTGGCAGAAAGCCCGCGGCAGCCCCAGCCCCTGGGTACAAATCGGTCCCCGTCTCCTTCCCACTCCCCTCACCAAAACCATCGCAGTCCCCACAGCATGACCTGCATCCCCTGCAGCTCTGTCCGCCCAGCTACCCGGCATCACCTACTGCACCGCAGGAGAGGTCAGGGAGGGGATACGCGCTTTCTGGTTGGCTTCCCATTTGTCTGATGCCCTAAGGCACTTCCAATTTAATATGTATTTCTTTTTAAAGTTAGTGGAATTGAAATAAATCCATACTGTTTGCCAATTTCCAGCTTACGTAATCAAAGTCAACTCTGCATTCACAAATTCCTTCTTTCTCTGCAAGCTAATCTGACAGTAGCGGGGGGCAGGGAATGTAATGGGGGAAGAATAATCTCCTTTGGTACTGTCTTGATTTCCCCAGTAAAATAAAATGCCTTCAGTTTATAATGGCCTGGTAACAAATTAAACGTTTTGAAATCCATAAAGGAACCTCAATAATAAGATCTTTAAAAACTGCAGACACAGTGAAAGCAAAGGAAAAAGAAGAAGCAGAAGTATGCTTGAAATTAAGCACAGACAAATCACAAAGACACAGATATGGTGAAGCAAAGCAACAGGCACACCAGGGAAAGGGGAAAGAATCCATTCACCAGTCTAAGTTCACACATTCAGCATCTGCTTTCATCAGATACTAAACAAAACAAAGTTACTTTAGCTACAGTTTTGTTCACTCATCAAAAAGACCTAACTGGAGTTTTAATATATGGAAATATCAGGGTTTTAAAACCTTTTGTTCGGAAGCTCATACAGGCTTCCCAGTTAAATAAAAGTCCCACTATGCTGGGAGGTGCTGAGACCCAGGCATTTGCATGGCTTAAAATGGCTGCAGCAGTTCAAGGCTTCTGTAACTTATTGTACACAACACCATGGAGCATAGGAGAGGGGTCTCTTTTCTGGCTATACACTATTTTAAATTTAACAAAGCCAATGTAATTAGTCCCATGAGCACCCCTCCAGTAACAGCTTCAGCTCCCAGCACTAGCAAGCTGTATGCTATGCAGTAATTATGCTACCAAGCTGTCAGAGCCTCCTTATCTGCATGCAAATTAGTTCATATGCTATACATCTGCTATAATGACAGTATTAAACCAAGAATTTTATAATGAAGCCATCCTCTTTATAGCAGCACAGCACAATTACTTTATTAACATATTGCACACCTATGTCTGTAACTGCTCCCAGTCAAATAGCCAAATTTTCCATTCCCCCGTGCAGCAAGATCTTCTTCACTTCTCTCCCCATATCTGTAAATAAATACAAAGAACAAGAACAGGAATTTCTAAACTACCTCTGTACAATACCACTCCTTCATTGTTCCTGGGGAAGTACTGCACCAAATGCCATTAAGCGTGGCTAGGTGAATAAATATTCCCATAATGCTCCAAAAGGTTAGGAGATGAAACAGTAATAATCAAATCAGCAGCTGTTTGCTCCCAGCCTTGACATCAATCATCAGCTTCTGTCGACTAGCGACTGCCAGCACCACGGCCAAACGGCAGTGGGAGGGGGACCACAGCCCCGCCGCAACCCTGCGTCCACCCCGAACGCACAGACGCAAAAAGAGATGTCAAGCAAAGAAGGAAGCGCGAGGCGAGAAAAACCTTCACAAGCGAGGAGCAGGCAATGCAGACCTGGCGCCTGGGAGGGATTCTGCCTCGAAAAGGCATGCCGGTGGCAGCCCCGCTGCGGCGAGGGTTTTGGAGGCGGTGGGGGATGCAAAGGCGAGATCGCAAAGCGCGGCTGCCGCCCGCACCCCTGCCTCCGCCCCTCACAGCGTCTGCAGCGTGTCGGTGCTCCGTACCACTGGAGAAGCATCCTTGCCTTTCCGAAACGTGCAGCAGCACTTCACAACACATCAGCATCAGCTCTCAGCCCCAACCCTCTTTCAAACATTAGTGTCGGGAAAGTTTGGTGGCTTCTCGGTCCCAGAGCTTTTTCCCGGTTTGGTTTTTCGAAGAGGTATGCAATTCTCTACAAAGCTTATTTACAGTAACTAACCTCAAAGAAATGAAATTGATAGAGGACTTGACTAATTTCCTTGTGGGCATTTTATGACTTCTTCTCTTCATTACATTGTGAGCAACTGCTCGCTTCTTTTACAGTTAAAAGAAAACACACAGAAAGCATGTGATCATCCCTAAACCTTCAATAGATCTTTACACCTATTTCTCAAGCAAATGCTTCATTTTTAGGTCTATTTTTAACCTTCCAGCTTGTATTACCACAAGGCACCGGTGCTTTGCAGGAGCTGCCAGGGACCTGCACTCCAGCCCTCTTGCAAGGACATACCCTGAACCCAGCTAACCACCTCTCCAGGGTAATAAGGAAAGGTGATTTCTAATAATGGGGAATATAAATTCTGGGATCTTATTTCACTTATGTAATCTGATACGGTTTATTTATACCTTCGACCAACTGGTTGCTTTTCGAAAGTCTGCTTGGGAATACAGCAGTTGCGCTTTATAGGCATCCTGCACAAGCAGGAACAAAGGCATGTGGAAGTAGCGGGGAAAAAAAAAAAAAAAAAAAACCACCACAACAAAAAACCTTTTTCCCTTTTCATGTTATATTTCCCCAAGCACCAGAAAGGTGTGGACAGGTCTCAGCCAAAGTTTCAGCACTACTTTGTTCTTCATGCAAATCATCTCTTTCATCGATTATCTTAAAGCCATTTATAAACATGACTGCCATTTCAAAGCCAGGAGGAGATAGGTGAGAATTACCATGGACAGCACAAGGATGTTCAAATACTAAACAAATCCAAATCTTCTCTTAAAACCTATATTTACTGCTTCAGTAAAGCCCTGACACCACAGCCTATAAAACAACAAACAAAGGAGCTAGGGAAAAAGGCACAGAGCAATGTTTCTTTTTCTCCTACAAAAGCTTGTTTTATTTTTGTCAGCATAACCTGTAGTTTGCTGGGTTTCTGTGAGATCAAATATTGGATCAGTTTATGAAAGGGATGATATTATGTGTTTGCCTGAGGGAATAGGGTCACTGGATTTTGTGACCCTGGAGTTTATTCCAGCACTCGATTCCCATGAGAAAAGCACTAAATTACCCTTTTCCTTTGGGAGAAGGGAAAACAAAATCAGAATATATCATAGTCTTCCTGCAGCTACTAACAAGATCTTCTGAAGCCTTTGACACCACCTCATGAAATAATGCAACACAAGCCATCTTATTAGCACCCAGTGTGCATCTAACCACAGGGACTATTTTCAGAGTAGCCAGTCATGCAAGGAGCGGCTCAGTCTTATCTGCTGGAAACCTCTTCTGCTGCTGTTCTGCCATTTAAGTCTCTTTCATACTATGCTGTTAAGGGTGAACTCTGTTGTCCCTTAATGTCCACCGAAAAAACCTGTCATTGGCTGTAGCAGGGCTTGGGTCATGTCCTGGAGGTGGCATCTATCTCGCCTAGCTTTCGAGGCTGACAAGGTAGACATGGCAAACTGAGCTAGTGCTCCAGACTCCCCTTGCTCTCAACGGCGAGACACAAACACATCCAGAGCACCGCTCAGGCCGACAAACACCTTATGACGAGCAGAGCTGCACTCCAGGAGCATCAATTTCTCTTCATGGGCCTTAAAGGGCTTCTAGAACGTTAGCTCAGATGTAGACATCTGCAGTTGGGTGAGATGAATGCTACCTCAGGAGCATAACCAACCCAGCGTCATCAACCCAGTGTCACCAGCCCGGCTTCCTCAGTGGCACTGGATTTTGGTGTCAACACCTCCCTGCTGCTCTTATCACCGTAAGTCCCTCTGTACTTCACCTGACAGCCTCAGCTTCTTCATCCCATCCCTGGAATTGCCCATCCATCCTCCTCTCCCTCTTCCATCTCTTCTCCTGTGTCTCTGCACGCTCCTTCAAAACTGGATAGGACTTTTCAGGATCACTGGTACATTCCCGAGCACCTCCCTCATCAGTGTCCCAGATGTGCTGGCTACTCGCCATGCGGCAGGTTCTCCCCAGTCGCATTTCCATGATATATTACAGGTCAGTTCTCCACCTAAGACAGAAGTAACACCTTCTGCCATCTCTTCTAATCGCAAGGTTTCTTCCATCAACTGAATCTACCATGAACCTCTGGCTGTGGTTTGCCGGCTGAGTTACCATTGCTTGCTTACACTTCTGTTGCATTATTAAAGAAGAAATTCTGCCATCAGCACAGTAATCTGCTGGAAAATAAAACCAGCTGGAAATCACCTGCAAGGTGTGCTATTTTAGATGGGACTGCTAATGTAGGTCAGGTTTTATTTTACAAAATCCTAGCGATACAATTTGGACTGGGAAAGTTCTCCTCTGGGTTTCATCTGTGCTTATTAAGAAACCTCTTTTGAATTCTGCATTTTGAATCTGTCCACCACTGTCTTTTAAAGGAAGAACACATAAGCATATACAATTCTCGTTCCCTGATTTCAACAAGCCAAGTCTATGCTTGCAGCTCATACATTTTGAGTGATATTCATGAAAACAGCAATTTTTCTTTCACCAAAAAAAAAAAGTCAAATTTGACAGCAAAAAAACACCCAAAGCATTTGAGAATCGGCTCAGGATCACTTCTTGATCCTGTTACAATTCTGGCTGCCCAATTCATTGAGATAAGTATCGTGCAGTCTCCTCGTATAAGCAAATCTTCTCAAAGTCCATTCTACTCTGGCAGCCAATCCTTGAAGAATTTAACAGTTTTCCATGTAGCTTTGGCATTTTCTCTCCCTCAAGATAGCACTATTGGCCCAGCTGGGAAATTGTGGTAGCACAACTAGATTGCAGAAATGCTGCAGAACCCCCTTAAAATATTGAAATACTAAAGTGACCTTGTTTTTTAAAGTACTGTAATACACTTAGTGTGTACATGGCCCACGTTATAACTTAAGGTTTGGGCTTTTTTTTTTTTTTTTTTTTTTTGGTTAAACAATTGAGATTGCTATTGCTCCTGAGCAAAGTTTAATCATTATAACATTTTAATTTTGTAATTAAAAAATATGGAAGCCAATCCCAAACTGGGAGTATAATGGCTGCACTTCACAAAGGAGAGATCTGACAAGGGATAAAGTAATTTATTCACTCCTCCTTCCTTCACCTAGAAATTAAATACTTCACAACAGACCATCAGCAAGATACTCAATTTGTAGACACTAACAACCTTGGCAGTGTCCTTTGCAGAGCACAACAGCTGTTTAGTTGATGGGCACCTAGTCCCAGTAGGGAACGTTACAGCCTTCTCCACTGCCTCCACTACCAATGTTGTGGTTTTCTGCTTTTCAAGCACTCTTGCTTTGTGCCTAGCTTGCAAGAGAACCCTGTACAGAAATATTGCCACCAACATCACAAAGACTGTTAACCTGAAAAATTGCTCTGTTCTGGCATTTGTTCTGTCTTAAGTGTATTTAAATTCCAGCAAGCATTTACGTTGCAAGCGACCTTTGTTGCTTTCAAAAATTAACAAAATGTGAGCTTTTCTGAGATTTTTAAGTGCTCAGATCCAGCTACCACCACTTAGCACTGACCGCAGCCCAGCTGTGCTGCAGGCACCTCACTGCATAGTCCTCCTTAGACCAGCTACTCAAAGTATGGTGAAATAAATGAGGAAAACTCATTTCATCTTACCTTTGCACTGGGCTAAATGCATTCAAATGCTCACTTTCTGCAGTTCATCTGACTGTTTGCTTCTAACTGTAACATCTTCTTGACAAAGATTTTACGTGGGTTTCCCATCCCCCAGTAGAAAAAGAAGAAAGAGTGTAACCTCTTCCTCCAGCACGCTGGGGAACTCACCAGCCTACAGTCTTTACATGGTGTCTCTGAAATCTTTGTTTCTGCAGTGCTTTCCCAGACTGGTGTTTACGAGCGTGTTTAGGGAACGTAAAGTAGTGTCAATCTCAAAAGATCAAAAAATACGACTTTGAAAAACTGGCTTGGGTCTCTGATTTCCAAACTTCCTTTATCTGCTGTGGTGTGCGTGCAATGCTTTGTACTGCTGGCAAAATAAGCAACATTGAGAAGGGGGATTTTGAAGGGCTTCTCACATCCCATTTCTAACCACCCCAAATGGGTAATCTTACCTTGGTGTTCCTTCTAATCTTGCTGGAGAAGAAAGGTAGCTTGCATCTAGCAACATTTCACAAAAAGCCACATGGCCCAGGATGCAAGTATGTCAAAGTGACTGCTCTTTTCCCCGCACCTAAATGAGACTTTACTAGGTACACGAGACACAAAGTTTGCCTACAACCCTGCTTCCAAATAAAACCACATTTTAGGAATTACTCTGCAAATGAGATTTATTTTTGGTATTTCAAATGGTGTAAGGTCAGGCAGAAGATGATAGGAAAGACACGAACTTAAATGCAGTTTCAGGACCCCACTTCTAAGGTCTTCAGGAAGTTGGACTATTTAGTAGAAATCTGAGAGGTAAAAGCAACAGTTCTGCTATTGTTTATTACCTTGTGTGAAGTGATTAATACAGCAGTTTATTGCCACAGTTGCACAAAAGAACTATGTGCCAACTCTTCCGGCTGAGGAAAAAGCACCACATTGCTTTGCAATTAAAAACAACGTGGAAGAGTGCCAAGGGTGAAAGGTGGAGAAAATCCTAATCTCCCTCAAGCAGAAGGAACAAAAAAGCAGAGCGATGGCACAAAATCCCTTTCTACCTTTGCTTCTGCTGCTTCTGAGATTATAGACAGTTGCGGCCAGCTTACTGCGAGTCCAAGCAATGGAGAGAAAACCAAAGCGGAATCTGTTAACTCCTCTTTCCAAAAAAAGAGGGACCATTTAACACTACGTAATATGAGTCCTTACTAAGTCAATATATGCCTTTCTCTCTTACATATTGCTATTTCATGTTAGGGAATATTCACTGACAACTTATCCCATCCATCTGCCTTTAGCAGTGTTTTCTCCAACCTCCTACACACTATTCTCTTCTGCTTACAATAACACTGATAGGCATTCATGGTGAGAAGCCATCGGTACTACACATTCCTTTCCCAGTCTTCTTTCTCTATGATGCTTTAAAATCAAAAGACCCTCCTGACAGCGACTGGCTTGTCAGGGTCCCACAACCACCGACTACTGTCCAACAAGTTGTTTCACAGAGTCCCTTCCTTCCTACATCAGTTTGCATCATATGTTGTTGGTAATCTTGCATATTGATTCCGTGCTGAGTGTGTACAGCACCTGGCACAGCTCTGGGCCATGACTAGGGTGCCATTCCCAGGCTACTCCACACTATACCAAGAATAAAAAAGTGAGACAGCTTTAAATCTGCTGTCCAGTATGCACAAGCTGTCTTCTCTAGCTTTAAGTTTAAGCCATACTAAAACCAACATGAATGGGACTCATCAGCTATTACAAACACAAATAATCCTTATTCACTAATGCCCGTCTGGAGATACAGTGGTCATTCCCAGCAGCAGTCTCTGAAGCCCTCTGCAGATTTTTCTTCTTCTACAGAAAAATTAGAAAGACTCTGGTTTAATAAAAATACATGCACTGTACTGAAACATATTTTTGCATTGATATAGAAACTCAGCAGGAAAGAATAAAACACTAAAAAAAGAAAAGAGAGCTTTTAAGTGTGACAGCTTTCACGTCTGATTGCATAGTTCTTTCTCAAGTCTAGAGGTGGGCCTCTCATAGGGTAGGTAAAAATTTCCGTGCTTCAGTAACATACAGCTCTTGTTTCTTAAGCTCTCTAGGAAACCTTTTTAAACCACCCAGCATCTTTGCATCTAGAAAAGCTATGCGCTTGGTGCAGGGTAAATCCACTCCGTCCTGCCCTCAGCTCTGGCACGTTGAATTTTGTAAGGAAGAAGGAAGATTTCCCAGCTATCTGCGTGACATTAAAAATACGTCATGTAAAAGATTAATTTCTGGGTAGGAAAGATGAATTTGCTTTTGCCAGAGACAGATTTTTCTTCTTTTCAAGCAGAAGATGTCACAAGTTCAAAGTCCAGCTGAGATGGTGAGTTCAAATACATACGATAAATGTATCTCAGTTATCATGACCACATACTTGCATACAATTCACACACACACACACACACATATATTTTACTCTACAAAAGCATATTTAACACAGAAAGGCCACTCTTCCTCTGAAGCCTAGGATTAATTTACACAATGCACCTTTAAAGTCCCTTTTTTATGTGTTAATTCCTGTTAATAAAGAAAGAAGTTGCAGGCACAGGTTTCAGCTTGGTACATGCTGCAGTGCTCCCCCCAGAAAGGCTGCAGCAGAACTCCCAATAAAATAGCTATTTAGGAGCAGCATTGCTGCTTCTTTCTAATCTGGAGCCACAATGAAGAGATAACCTATGGATCATGCATAATTCACTGTTCATGAAGACCAGGAGGAAAACAAAAGGATTTTATGACAAACCTGCAGCAAAGCCGGTTGCAGAGCAGGGCTTTGGAAGCCATCTCAAAGGATGCCCAAAGGTGCTCACCTCCCACTGTACCCAGCTGCTCCTGAAATTCAGTGGCAGTCAGGCACCACGGAAGAAACCTTGGCACCTTGTCCTCTGCTCTTACTTCTTCCACATATGTTCTCTTCAAAAGGCATTTTAAGACCGAAGGACGAGCCAAAAACCTGGGGGGACTTTTGATCATTCCCAGCATGGAAGGTCTTACGTAGCATTCCAGTTTCTGCAATAGCAGCAAATACAGCAGTGGCATTGCCGTTGTATCTTTGCTGTAACTAAAGAAACCTATGCTCAGAATTCAAATGAGAGAATTTCCACTATACATAGGCTGAGTTTTCTTTCACTTTTCGCTTCCTGCTGTCCTCTCTCCTTGAGGTTTAAAGGAATCCCTCCTTGAAATGATCTTGTATAGGACACAACTCTATTCTGAACTCTATCATACCTCATAACTTGATATATTAAAGTGGCTAAAACTCTGGAAAAGTTTTAGAAGAAACTGGTGCTGCTGTTGATCAAGGCTATAACCTACACTCACTAGATAATAATCTATGGACTACAAAAATTACTCTGTCCTCCATGTTTCTCAATTTTTCCCAACACACAGTCCACACAACCAGATTAACATAAAAACCAGGCAACATCAGAAAGCTATAAATTTTCACAATAAATCAGCCACTTCGCCTTCATTAGGCTTTGCACAGTTCATATTATTTCCTTTCTGGAGAAAATCATGACTAGTTACTGTCTGCCTTCTGAAACAAAACTATCAGTAACATTTCCACAGGGATCATCTGAAATGGATTTCTAATAATGTACAGGTTAAAAGGTTTTCTTGTTCTCCCCTTTCTGCATCTAGCATTTAAGCTTTATGGTCCCGATGACACTATGAAAGGCACATGTGCTTAATAACAAAACCTGTAAAGAAGTATGTCTTAAAACATATAACTCCATGCTTAAATATAGAACAGACGTGAACTCAGGCAGTCACTTAATATAGAGGAACAGCTTCTATTTATTCCTCCAGCAGTCAGCCTTAGCATAGGAATAACTGACGCGCCAGATAAAGGCTCTTATCCTGGGCTGGTTGTATATAGCACTTCATCAGTACACTTAAAGGCACTTTACTAAAGCAGTGATGTATTGTTATCCCTATTTTATAGAAAAGGAGAAGCTTCCCAAGGTTACAAATAAGGTCATAAGCACATATCTGCAACAACCACCTACATACCTTAATTTCCCTGCTTTGCCCATTAAGCCACACTCTAAAAGCTTCACAGATTGAGTTTTTATGTAAACATTTAACTCATTTTTCAACAAACCTATGATCATTCACATTATTTTGTCTTCTAAGTTGGACTGAATTAGGCCAGTCTCTACTGTGTTCAAGTACACAACACTAATGGTCCACCTCTCTATCTCTGCAGAGGCAGAGAGTGGTAACACTACTTTTGCTTAAACTTTGGAGGAAATATGGACGGCCCTGATGGATCTCAGTTAAACAGGAAGATCAAGAAATATTTCAAGTCTTGACAATAAAATTTAGGTAATGCTTAGTAAATCTCAAGGTGGAAGTCACAAGAGACAGATTCCTGAGTTAATTCATTCACACCAGTTTAAATCCACCCGTCTCTTGGAGCGGTAGCACAAAACACCATGATAGAAGTTAGGGTGGCACATATAGCTACCCTGTCCCTGCGGCTGAGAGTTCCTACTGTTCCCTGTGAGGGAGGTGACACCCAGAAGATGTCATCCTGTCTGGACCACAACTCCCCCCCATACCGCAATGCACCACAAAACATGGCTTGCAAGTCACGTTGCCCTCTGTCATATTAATTTTGGCCAGACCAGCTGCAGATGGCAGCCCCTTCTGACCTCCAAAGGCAAAGGGAAGCCTCAGAGCATCTCTGATTAGAGGATTCCAGCTAAGATGTTCTTTTTAGTGACTGTTTTCTTTGGTTTCCACTGCCAGCCAGTGGCGTGCTTACCTTTGCTGCCTTCTCTGCTTCTCTAGCGGGACATCATCCTGGTAGAACAAGCTCAGGCCAGACACGGGAAGGCTCCAGAGTTTTGCAGCTGCCTGTCTGCTTGGCTTTCCCTCGTCTGCCTCAGTTTGCTGTCTTGTTTTATATGGCAAAGACTAAAGAGTTCATTTTTACAAAGTGCTTGAACAGGCTATTTGATATAAGCCTCATTTTTCAGAAGTGTCAAATACCTCGGCTCCCGCTGAGTGCAAATGCATCATTGCTGCTGAGCGCTGGGGAAGCAGGACTCTGCATGGTCACAAAGAGGGAAGGGAGCCGGGCTGTCCCGTGGCACGGGGCTGCTGGCAGGCAACGAATGCTGCTTGTCCCATGAAGTCTCACCGCATTTCTGGGAGGTAGGTAAAAACTAGCAATATCATGTTTTAGATGAGGCAACTCAGACTGATACAATCAGTGCCTTGCTAGAAGTGACAGACTGAGTGAAAATGCTGAAATGTTCATAATAGACTATAGTCCAAGGATAAATGCAGCCTTTATTTACAACCCTCTGTTTCACAGCTCAGTCACTGAGGTTAGCCTCGAAACTTAACACAATTATCACTCAGAGGTCTGTATTTTCTACGGCTTTTATTCTGAAATACAGCAGAGAAACAAATTAAATGAATAAACAACAGCTTTCATGGAGAAAGCAACTGAAAATCAATTGTGCTAGACATTTCTGCCCAGACTGCCTTGCCCGTTTTGGTTGTGACAACGTGGAAACAAAATATAACTGCATTCTGCACAAACTCACATCTTCGCATGCTAAAACTCACGCTGACACCACCGCGGCACTCAGAGGAAGTGGCTGAAATGTTAGCATTCACCAGGAATAATTTCAGAAATAATGGAGCTACTGTTCCCATTTCCAATCAAGAGAAGTGCATGGCCCGCAAGCACCTATGCCGAAAGGGGCTGCGCTAACAAAGGCAGATCCAGCACGTAAGGATTTTTAAGAGCACTGCACTGGGAAGTAGTGGGGAAATAGGACACTCTGGACTCTCCAGAGATTGGTTTCTATTTTCATGGCTATTTTTTACAAGTCAAGGGACTACAGAAAGGTATTTAAGCTACAACACCCAAGCAGTAACTAAGGTTTACGTGGTTTACTGAGGTCAGAGAGGATTGTCTCACAAATTTTTGCCGCCTGCGAACAACTCTACAATTCTAAAAATACCTGAGTAACTGCCATGGCAGGCAACCAAACACTAATATTTTTCCCTATACAAAATCATTTCTGACATACTCCACTTTGTCTGAGAGCTACAACACTTTTTCAAAAGCAAAATCACTATATGTTGACAAAATAGGAGAACGAAAGCAAACACCTTGTGCAATCGCCCTTGGACAATGGGGGATTCGGAGAGGTGGAATGATCTCTCCCCACCACACACAAGGAATTTCAAGTTGAAAACCACGCTTTGGAGAAGGCTGGGAAAGAGCAGAAGGTCAGAACTGGCTTGCAATAGAAAATCGCTTTGCAATCTTGATTACAAAGTTGCTGTTAAGATACCATAATACATTTTTTAAACAGCTCATTACCAATTTATTAAAACATTAGGGCTTCTTTGAGACTGTTGGAGATTATTGTTTAAACTGCTATTTAAAAGTGTACTGATTCACAGCACGGATAATTCATTCTTATGCCAATACAGACACACATATGGTGTGTGTGTGTATAGCAATATTACAGTGCTTTTTTAAAAAGTAATTTTGCATGCAAAGTAAGTGTGCTTTTTCACATGTGGACCACAAACTAGATAAATTCATTTCCAAATAACAAACCGTAACTTACTGGAGCACTAAATGGTACTTCTAAATAAACATAAATATTATTTTGACCCTTGGATACCTTACACAGCAATAAACAAAGTCATTAATAAAGCCAAGAAAGCATGCCTCCATGCTCCAGGAGATGCACGACTGTCACCTTTTCGAAAGGGTCGGGTGGCTTTAGAGAGAGGTAACAACCTCATTAAAGCCTTTAGTCTGTCTGGAGATTTTCTCATTTGTTCAGGCTGAGAGACGTCTTGCTTTTTTTTCCAAAGGATTAACAAACAGAAGAGGAGCAGTGCTTCCTTGTCCAAGTTGTTATTTTTAATAAGAAAAATAAATACTAATTAGAATACAAACCAAGAGCGGTCCCGATGAAGTGGAAATGTTTTTCTCCCCCACCAATCAACAACTGGACCACAGAGACTGAACCACCATACAGGAGAAGGTCTAATTTAATGGACTGATATACTAGAAACCTTTGACAGAGAGTGGTTAGTTTGAACTTTGGGCTCAGTAATGAGCTCTCAAGTTCCCTCTTTGACAGAATGGACCACAGCACTGCTGCATGACTTCATTTAGCTTCTTTTTGTAATTACAAGCCTGTTCTTTACTATTTTTCCCCAGTTTAAATACCACTTTTTCAAAGCGATGCTAGGGAAAGAAAGAAATGAAACCAATTTTAATGAACTCATGCAAATATAAGTCTGGTGAAATGAAATCACAGACCTAAGCAGAATACTGCATTGAACACATTTGTATGTTTTATGCAAAGCTCATCTAAATTTGAGTAATTGGACCTAATTTGGCAATCTGCACAATCAGTTTGCAAACTTCAACCACTGAATTTTAAGTATGAGCCTGCAAAATCATTAACATTTGTATTTATCACGGTGGACCCGATCCAGCACAGTACTAAAATCTGTGCTAAAGAGTTTTGAATGAGGTCTTAGTGTACGCACAGCATCCGAGAGACTATCAGGAGCTCTAATTACAGAGAAAAGTCATTGATATGTTCAGATCTCACAATTTTAATCTCAAACCAATCTCAAATCTCTGAAGCTTACGGCTGGGAGCCTTCCTCCAAAAAGTTCTCTGTCTTTATTCCTCTTCGATGCCACGCTATCTGAAAAATGCTCCCCAGATCATAACCACTGCTCTACTGCTTTTTATCTCCACCCTCTCCTCTTCGCCAGGAGTCCCCATTGCCTGCTGTTTCCCTTCTCATGCAGATGTTAACCCAGTCCTTTTCCTTTCTGTATGCGCCTGGTCTCCACTGAGCAGTGCAGGAACTGGATGTGCTTTCCATGCTCCACGAGCGTGGCGAGAGCACCAAACTGGTTTATTAAAAGGGCAGTTCTCTCATGCTCTCCCCAGCATGTGTTTTGGCTGCAATGAGGGTTATTTTTCATTTGTGTCTCATCTTTCTTCAACAAAAAATGCAATGGGCCTTGAACTTATAAAAACGTTCTTGCTCCAGATATCTTAAAATACTTTGTAGGAAAGAAAACTGTTTCCTATTCAAGCCTACTCATAACTTTTTTTTTTTTTTTTTCTGAAGGCATCTCCTTAAAGAGAAGGCAAAGCACATTTTTCAAGGTGAAAACTGCCAGTCTGAATTTGAATCAAAGTCTGATCCCATTTCAGTGGGAATCTTCACAGTGTCCCAGCAACTTACTTGAATGCAGGAGGGTAAGCAGGCTACACTGGCATCATGAACCCTCTCCACACAACCAGAACACCACCAGAGTTTAAATATAGTTGTACGTCAGTAAAACAATTTTAAATCATAGGCATAGCCAAGATCTATTAAGGCAGAGCTGCGCTCGATCACATGCGAGTTCAGTTTCTCTCCATGTGTCCTCAGGAAATGTGTTAATTGCTCACAGCTCTAACACAGATTTTCAATGCATCTGCAAGACACAACACCACACACGCTAGCTGGGGGGAAGATCTTATTCTTTTCAGTGTACAATCTAGGGATATTCAGCACATTTCAGCATCATGGCTTTACCCCTTCTCAAGCCTCCTTCTGCTATCCACCATTTTTTTCCCACTGGCTGGTACACCACTGGATCCTGGGTACCCACCCATCACCAATGTGACTGCTCACACACTCGGCCGCACCCTGAGGCAGCTTGCTCACACGCTCAGCCACAAAGCTCGACTGCCCTCCGGACTCGTCATGGGGATTTCTGCACCAGGACAGGGTGGTGGAGGACAGGCGTAACTTTGTGTAGTGATGAGCAAATGCTGCAGCCCAGCACCTTGAAACCCAAGTCCTGCCTCCTCTTTCTGTATCTCCAATCAGTTCTTTATACACTGAATCACAAATTGCTGTCACAAATTAGATTTCATATATTTGTAGGTCATCTTAAGAACCGCGACTTGAAGCAATGTGATTTAGGCAAGAATTCAGAGGAGCGTTTCCCCAAATCAGGACTGGTTTGCAAAGGATTCCTGTTGTTCCTCAGACTTTCATAGTGTAGCCAGTTACAGATATCTGGTTTCTCTTTCACCATTATTGTGATATTGCTGTAGTCAAATTCTCTCCAATTAATCTGAAAGTAGTAAAATCAGACCTTTTATTTTGCATCAGGAGAAAATTTCAAACTTATTGAAGCTCCAACACATTTTATGAAAATTGTTGCTTGGGTGGAGAGAAGTCTCTGGTGGAGAAAAGCTCAGGCCAGCTCCAGCTGTAAGCACACAGGCCATGCACAGCAGCATCCCACAGACCTAAGTATCTCTTTATATGGAATAAACTAACCATCCAAATCATACTGCATGTTCAGGACACGCTGCTCTTTCAACCAGGAACTAGCAGGCCCTCACTAGATGGGCAAATGAGAAATTACCAGCTGCTCTGACAACACCAAATCTGAGAAAGAGCATATCTTCTAAAGGAAGTCCTTCCCTGTGACTGCATGGCAAGCGAAGTTCCTACATCTTGACGACTCGTTCATCCCAGCCTGTCAGCTTGTAGAGAAAGAGCTGTGGTGGTATTAAATTGGTTTGAAATAGGAGAAGTCACCAGAACTGAAGTTTCAAAATGCACCTGAGCAACACTGCTCTTTTCACTGCTGAAAGAGAGAAATGAGAAGAACTAACGGGGTTTAAAGGAAAAAGGAATTGCTAAAAGATAACTGGGCAAACCCGCTTTTCAAGTCACGGTGCAACATAGTCACATCCAAGGGAACTGAATTTCACCAGCTGCATAAGCTTAAACCGAATATGTTGTACTCCTTCCAGTACAGGCTTGTGCTTATCAAGCTCCGAAGTTTGATCGTTAAAACTGATCCAAAACGCCGAGAGACTATTCCTGTCAAGAAGGGCTCAGTCAGGTGTCTTTATTAATCACAACAAACAAATATTTTAATTCTGGGACCTCTGGGAGGAAGGGGCGGAGTGGGGCTATGTGCCTTGTTTCATATGAGGAGATGACAACTCAGATCTGCAGTGCCTGATTAATATTTTATGATTGCGATCCACTGGGTATGCGGTGTAATTCTGGTGGCTTGTTTTGCTCTACGTTCGCTGCATCTCCAATGTTATTTGCAACAGCTTCATGGAACAACAACAACAAGAGGTTTCATTCCTGCAGGGCAGCACTGGCTGACCTCTCTCATTGCTTCATGTAATTCAGAGGGAGCAACCGTTAAACAGGAACTGAAAGTGCTTTTCAACTTTTAAAGGGAAAAAAATGGCACCACAGATTTACATATAGATAGCATTTCAGAGGAGAATGATGCTGATTTCTCCTGCCTTGCATTTATTTACCAAGTCATCCTATCAGTGGTCAGAAGACAAGCCTGCAACAGGGCACTGCTGAATACACATCTCTGTGTCATCACCAACAGTTCAGCGCGCTAGCATTAAAATGACATTAAAACACAGCGTGATCAATGAAAAGAGACAATGAAAGCAAAATGCATAACTTTAAGCACAACTCTACAACTAGGGTCCATCCTAGGACTTTGCAGAGGTCCCTGATCTAACTTTTTAGTGAAAAGAGGGCAGTTTTGACAGTCACCGAGGACGGGCATAGTGGGGTCTGTCCCATGTCCAGGCACTCGCTGCATCCCAGAGGCACCATACCAACACTGGCATACAGCAGACCTACTGCCTTCAGGGAATGCAGTAGTAAAGATGGCTGTTCTGAATCAACAACTTCTTAACACATCTCTGAAAGCTTTCTGGTTTCATTACAATATATGGATGGGGTGATTCCCCCCCCCGTCCCGGCTATGCAAAGACCTTTAACAGCATATTACTCAAAAACTCCTATTCTCTCTCAGGAATACAAGTGATGCTTGTAATGAACTCTGTCTTAAGAAGGTATGTGTCACTGAAAGACTGAGATATTTCTACATCTCCAGTCTCTTTATGCAGCTTAATGCTAATGAAAGGAAACCATTTTTTGCACACAGTGAAAGGGAACAGATGGTGTCACAGTTCTGCTGTGGAATTTAAGCAGAGTGACAACCTATACAGCAGATCATCATCATGGGTGAAACTCTTTTTAGGCAGTAGCATGGAGGGTTTATTTGCTTTTTATTTACTTATTACTATCCAACATTTTGAAAAGCTTTTTCTTTCCTTTTTACAATGAAATCTAAGAAAATGGTAGGATAATCTTACCATCCCACAAAACCTCAGAAGACACGCGAAGACCAGTATTTTAAATACACTGTGAAATGACAGCTGAAAAACAGCACCTCATATTGCAAACTGTGCTTTTCCAACCATATATCTATCCAGGCACCAGTCGCTGGTGAGCAAACCAATGAGGGCTTAAAAGGGACACTGTCAAGTTGAAAATCACTCCTCTGTCTGAAATCTGGTCCCTAGTTCTAATTATGCCTGCAAGGCAGATGATGGAGGGAAAAGAGCTCTTTTTGCATTTTTAATAATTCTATATTTTACACTTTTGGTTGGCAATATTCTGTGTACAGCTCACCTCATTTTTCCTTTCTAGGCTCACCTGCTTTAATCCTGGAGAAAAACAAAGGTAAAGAAAAAGCAGATAAAAATCATAGTCAGAAATTTACCCAGAAATAAGGAATTTAAAAGGGACTTTCTATCCCATAGATTTGTTGCTGCTGCTGTTTACTAATTTGTTAGTTAAATTTTCCTGACCATACTGAGAACTGAGTCAGACATATGCTTTTATGTGCTGATCCTACTAGAGGCACCTGAATCCCCACAAAGCATCCCCCTCTGTGAGACAGTCCATACGCAACCTGAAGTTTCGCAATTTTTACTGTTTTCATTCCTTCATATTTATCTTCCTTCAGCTTATTTGAACTGCCTGTATGAGTATTTTATAGTGCATACCACTAAAAGCAACAGATGATATGCTCATCCACTCTATAATTCACATCAACAATAGCCAATCTCTGCTCAGCCCATATCCCACAAGAAAAGGGATTAATCAGGCAGTGGCATCCTGGGAGAACAACAAAGCTCAAGCTGCTGGGTTAGGGTTCAGACCCTTTCCTGGTCCAGGAGAGGTCTGGACCCACTCCACTCTCTGTGAAACTTTGGAAAACATTTGCTTGATGACAACCCCATTTTTGCACAGGGGTGGATCATACGTGTCCAAAGCTATCCAGCTGCAAGCCTTATTACGGTCTTTACAGTGAGATAGGGAAAATCAGGTCTTGGACACATCTATAAACACAAACAGTCCATGGGCACATTGCTTTTTGCAACATGCTCAATTCTGACTGTGGGGGACAACAGCAATCAGCCGGTAAGATGCTGTAAGAATGTATATATTCAGGTACGACTTTGCATAGATGAGGGGCTTGAAATCCAGGGAAAGCAGAGCAATACACGCACCATTGTACTAAGTGCTCCAGTCTCCAGTGGGTGAGCGTGCTCAAGGTATTGTGCTCCCCTAGGTCTGTAAACCAGCACACTCTAAGGTCTAACATTAAAAAGAAGCTCCACTCTACAATGCAGATAAAGACCAGCTTAAAATCCCTCCCGTTTAGCCAGGATATCTATCGATATGTATATGTGGCGATAAATTAACGCTTTCTCATCAAGGCATTTCTTTGCAAAAGGGGATGCCAGGGCTCTTTCAGAGAGCTAGCATCTCCAGTAACAGAGACCACAGGAACCATTAATCCCACAACAGGAAACCATCCTTGACCCCAAAAGTGGCAACACTTACAGGAACGATTGCACAAGGATACATTTGGGATGGGAGCACTTCAGGTGTGGAAGAGTGGCAAAATATTCAGTGTGACTGAATTCTAAACTCACTCGCAGGAGTTCACAAGATGTAACCTGCTGATTAACACGTCCTGCAGGGAGGGACAAAACAATGCCTTCCAACGCTTCCTTTGAGGAGAAGTGAAACACTTGGGCTTTAAGGCATTTACAGGGCATTTCTTAAACGTGTCAGGTAAAATCACTACTATGCTCCAAAGCACCCAGTCTCTTGCTGCGGAAACTCAACAGCTATTACACAGCAAGTGTGAAGTGAAGAAGCAGAAAGAGAAGAGATTGTCAGTAAATAGGGTTAATCCCTGCAGGTAATACCCTTTCCATTAAATTGTGCAGCATTTTCCAGTCTGCAGATTCTCAATCCCATTTAACATCTCTCTCACACTGCAAGCAGACACATCTGAGCTCCCATTCTTCCCCCTCCCAAATTCTGCAAGGCTGTTTTTGCAGGCAGCAGCCAGTTAAACTGAAGGCTGCTGGTACTACCCCGGGAAGCTGTAGGGGGGTGGGTGAGCCACACAAAAGATCTCAACACAAAAGGCCATCCTTTTCATCCTTTTTTCTTCTTCATTTTCTCCAGCTGAGCCGTAGTTTTAGTCAATCAACACTTAAAAAATATATGCAAATGTGGAAGGGGGTAGGGACTGGGGAGGATAATATGGGGCAACACTTATTTTAATACAAACAATCAAATTTGGTGGGTGAGGGGATGTGGGGAGCCTTCAGCTCTCATCGTCTCTCTGCTTCCAAATGAGCCCTTTAGCCCACTTCCCCAGGACTCACAAAAAATCCACGTAGCATGCTACAGATATTTTCCGATTATTTTTTTTCCAGGAGAAGATGTAAAGGGCCTGACACCGAAAGGACAGCGAACATCTTTGCATTCCCAGCAAGACCCGCATGGTGTACATAATCACATGAAAAACATGGCTGGCTGGTGCATCGACAGATGCAAACGAGAAATACCAGACTTAGCCTTATTTAGATCACAGCAAAATTAAATGGGGAGGAAAGGGGGAGGAAGGGAAATAATTGTGGCTGTGTAACATGGCTGCACAATTTTTAAAGCCTCACGACTGCCAGCTTGCAGAGAGCAGTGAAAATGTGTGTCTGCTCTAAAGGGAGCTGTTCCTGCCACCCCTGCAGCAGAGCCCGTTCATTCAGCTATCCATCCAGCGGGCAGGCATGCCAGCCGGCAAGCACGAAAGGCAGGGAAGAACTAAAATAGTTTACCTGATCAATGTAACTTCACAGGAGCCGGAGGTAGGGATTCCAGAAGAAATGCAGCAAGGAAGAAAAAAATCTGCTTGGATCCTTCTGGCAGTCCACAGTCTCATCTACATGCATCTGAGTAAGCCCTTACCAGCAGCTGCTCCTTTTATCAAGCCCACAGGCACAGCAAATTAGTCCGGTTAGACAGTTCAGTCAATGTGGGCTTTTCACAGTGTGGCTGTTGTGCGAGCCCGGCTTCTCCTGTCCCCCTGTCCCTGGGTAGGCACCCGCCCACCTCCACATGGCCCTGGATAAACACGGCTCTCACAGCACCCACGGAGCAAACCACATGATCCTGACAATCAGCAGCGCGGGCAAATGCTGACTGGACCTCTCGCTTCGCCCGAGCAAGGCGCCGAGATCTGGGTAAAAAGGCTAAGCCTAAGAATGGGTTTACTTTAAAGGGAAAAGCCTTTTTTTTTTTTTCTTTTTTTTTCTTTTTAAATTTTTTCCCCCTAAGGAGGAAAAAAAATAAACCGAATGCAAAGAACTGAAGATGGGTAATATCTTCCAAATCAACTTAGTTCTGAAAATGAAGTGTCATTCAGACTTCTAATAAGCACAAAGCATCAGACAGAGACCCTGGATGAAGCCTGATACGGTCCTGGAGAGAGATGCTGACCACGGCCAGTGCATCCTTGGTCTGTACAAAGCCATGGATTTTCAGTTTTGTTGTTTTAAAAAAGAAAATGTGACAAGCCCTTTTTTTTCTCCTCCTTTCCCCACCAGGAACCATCTTAAAATATGCATATAGAAATAAACACACACACACTCTGAAATAAAGCTCTAACGAGGTGGCAGACGGCACACACTGCCTGCCATCCTTGGGAGTAGGGAGCAAGCCTGGTGGACACAGCACACAAGAGGCATATGCCTCTTAAACACACTCATGAGTGGGATCCACAGGGTCAAACATGAAGAAGAAACATTTATAAAAGCCATTCAATTTTTCTGTCATTGCACAAAGGAGAGAAGGACTGAGCCCTTCTCTCTCCCCCCTTCTCCCCAATGCATCTTTAGGACTAACAGTGTCCTTTTTCCTCCCCTCCAACATAGGAAGCAAATATGTATATGGAGGGGTGCTACAAATACACACACACATATATGTATATACTACAAACACAGTTTCTCTTGGTTATCTAAACTCCCCCTTCACAAAGTAGCACTATTAATTGGAAGAGCTCTCCAAACAATCTGGCTGATCGGTGGGTGACGGCTGACTACTTCACATCAGCATTTGCACTCAACTAGGAGTTAGTGTAAGCCATCCACATAAACCAAAGGTAAACACTGATAAGATATTTGATACTTAAAAAAAAGCAGGTTTATTCAAAAATGGGTTAATAGCAACACATCGTGGCATAACATCACCCAGTTGTGTAGCTGGCTTAAAATCCTGGCTCCTGGAGCCATCCCGCACAAACCACACAAAACACAAAACTCCATAAAACCTCCTTCCTTTTCTAAAAAGGGGAAGGAGCTCAGTGTGTTTATGGCTCTGAAAGAAAAGTTTGAACTTACTCCCGAAATTCCTCAGAGGCTTAAGAAAAGAGAGAAGAGAATAAAAGGTAGAGGAGGGGAAAAAGAATAATAAAGAAAAGCAGCAAACCTCATGCTTCCTATGCCACTCCCAGCTTCATAATGTTGCAAGGCTGGTGATACCCAAAAGCAAATGAAGCTTTAATCATGACCACTGTCCAAATGTGACTGTAGGCAGTAAGAAACATCTCAACAAAGGTAACACTGAAGTGTGGAAAGCTTTTGCAATTGGCTATAAATTCACTTCAAACTTGGGGAAAGAAATGACACACAAAAACATGAACTGGAGGGGCGGGGAGGGAGCAGGGCCTTCGGCAATCCTGAAAGGTAAAGTTGTTCCTCTGCCTGCCGGCAATTTCCAGTGTCAGCAATAAGCTGTTATCTTTAATTTGCTCCTGTCTGTGTGGGGAGGTTTGGTACTACCCCTTCGCTCATCTCTGCTCACTCATTACCTCTCTTGCCTGAAAGGTGAGAGGAAGCAGGAGGCAGGATTGAGGTCACTTTGGGATTGCATTACAGAGTATTTAATAAGCTCGACACATCGCTGTCCCTCATCCCATATGGAAATATGATCCATGATCCAGTGTAAGGGCAGTCTATACTGCCATCAAACCTGCAGCTGCTGCTTACATAAATATGCAAGCAGCCGGGGCAGCACACTGCGGGCAGTACGCGGCTGGGGTAGGGTCAAGCACATGCACCCGAGAGCCGTGGGGGACAGCTTTAGTCCTGAGGAGGACATGAAGCACTTCCCTTCTGTTTTGTTTGGCAAATATGAGCACAATCGACATGACTGCGGGAGAGGTGAAGGATGCTGCATGCCCAGTGCCTCTCCTGATGATCAGATCACAGTTGGCAGGCTCACACCTTGCAGGAGTGAGCGCCCTCATCTTCCCCCACCTCTTCAGCAAGATCCACTGCTCAGCATCTCAGAGGGACCCCAGGTGCCCAGAGCACAGGGACAAAGCTGGTGAAAATTCAAGCAGGAACAAAAGATTGAGTATGCACGATGCAAAGATATGCAGGCCAGGTGTGATACCTGTGATACCCGCAATGCAAAGTACAGTTAGCCAAAGACCTATTTTTCAGGCTTAATTAGAATTTAGCCTTGATAAAAGGCCAAACCATTCTCCCATTTTAGTCAACAGGAGTTTGCCTTGTCCTTGATGGCAGAAGGATGTGGGACATGAGGAAAAAAAAGAGTCCAATTCATCACCTTCAACAGGTGAAAATGAGAGCCCATTCTTTACTGTCCCATTTTATTCCTAAAAGACAGCTCACAGCATTGCTAGGACTTAACTTAATATTTCTTAAAAATAATTTGAAGCAGGATAAAGTGATTTATGAGTCATTTTTCCCCCTGCACATTTGATCACTTGTTAAGGGAATGCAATCTAGTTCTCAAAAAATCCCTTGAGATCTTTCTCTCCAGGGATCTCAGAATCCCTGATGCTCAGCACCCCTGAAGCACCCCCTCAGACCCTGGTACAGATAACACATATGCCTCTCCATTCGCAGCCTCCTGCCAAAACACTAATGCTCACCATGTAGTCCTGGAGTTGGCCAAGACTCTGTCGAAAGGAATGAAGGGAAGAGAAAAACACAGAAGCAGCCTTAAAGCAGCCTGCAAATGTGACTTCAGAGAAAAACAGTTAGAGCCCATATCCACAAGAGTCTGTGTTGCAGAAGTAGGAAAAAACCAACCTCACCCTTTGAAGCTGGCTGGCAGTACAACTGGTTGGTTCTCAACTCCTCGCAGATTCTAATTTGACACTTACTTCACTATATTTATTTATTTCAGGCAGGAAGGAGAGGAAGGAAGAAGGTAAAAGCCTGGTCAATGTAGTACAGACAAACATCTCAAAGAGTGGAAGATCTCAGTTGATTGCTTCATCTGTAAGCTGGTCCTTCACATTCATACTCTTGCTAAACAAGGAACACATGTGTGTGTCCTTGGAGAGCAAGTCTTGCTTTTTTCAGGATACTACACGAAGGTACATGAATGAGGCACGATGCTGAAAAGCAATATTCACTGTCATCTGGAAACAGTAATAAACTATGTGCATTGTTATGCACTGCTTTTTTCTTCATATTCATTGATTTTAGGAACAGATCGTTTAATCTGCACTGTATGAACCAGGCCTAAAATTTCAATGAGTTCCTCTGGTACTGAGCCCAGGCAGATAAGATTGCAGAACTATTATCAGCTTAAAAAAAACCCAAACCAAAACAAAAAAACCCAACCTACAATGTTTTGATATTACTTCTTGCTTTTACATAGAATGTCTGGAAGCATGTACTCTAGTGACTTCCTCTGAACAGCAATATTTTTACTGATAAATAGAAGCATACTGAATATAGATCTTGAAAATGTCTAGTTTTGAAAAAGTCCAATATGACATTTTTACTTGGACGTCTGGTACACTTGTACATTTCAATGTGATTTTTTTGTTTGTTTTGCAAGAGCAGAAGCATGAAAATTCTTAGTGTTACAAAATTAAAACTTCTCATTTTTAAACTTCTCCATGGATTTGTATAATAAAAATAATCTTTAAAAGATATCCCCCATACCATAAAGTATCACAGTTAAGCAGATTCTAGTTGACATATAGTAAATGACGCTTTCAATAATCAGAAAACAGCAAGAAGACAACCTTCCTATGGAATAAAACTTTCTATTAAAGGAAAATGCTCTACTGAATCAGAGAAGTGTTTCACCCAGGTGGTCAGTGACTAATATTTTACCAGTATACAACCCACAAGTAAATTATGAGATGCTATATTTACCTATAGCTGAAAATCCCTTTCTCACCCTTATGAGACACACAGCCCCCTGAAGAGTGAGAGCATTCCCCCATAGCACCACACAGTTTAGTTCTGACGTTTATAGATGTAAGCAGAATCAATGATGCTAAAAGGATCTTTTACAGTTTCATCACGGCGTTTACTGCTGTACCCCAGCCTCACTCAGACTGCAGGGATGCTCTGCAAAGTATCATTTCAGGTTTGTTTCCCTGCCACAGAGTGTCTCTTTTTCTCGCATTAGGAATGAGCAAAAAAAGGACTGATCAGTTTTCCAGTGCTTAATAGATTCTGGCACAACCTGGCCTCTGCTATAAACAAATAGCCTCAGCACATGAAACCCCTGAAGACTGATTAAAAGTAAGCCTGATTTCATCTGCACTGGTTGCATGCAGCCATTAATATTGTTAACACACAACCTTTTGTTCTGAGTAGCTGGAGGGCAGCTCACATTGCACTCAGCTGAGGCACCTCTGAAGGTATGTTCGCTGCCAGTGACATGTATGATTATGTTAATGGTGCTTAACATTTCTTTAACATAAGGAAAACTGACACCAGCAATGTACAAATTGATACTTGGACATAAAGTGATGCCATTAAGTTCAGGCTGGAAGTGGCCTTGCTTGCTGTCAATGCAGCCATGCATATTTATACAGGTGCGAGGGAAGAAAGCACCTGGGCTGAGATGGCCACAGGTGATGGACCATAAGCAACTGGGTTTCCCTTCGAAAGAGCTGAGTCCTAAGCAGGGCAATGCTGGTTTTGGACAGGAGAAGATGGAAACACTGGAAATGTTCAGGAGAGCATGAGAGCAAAGGGGCACTGAGCCAAGAGACTATTCCCTGGAGTCCTTGCAACCCCAGGGGGACTCCTACAAATGCCTGTGCTGGCAGGGAGGTCTGGACTTTCCTGTGCCTTATGTCATTTTCCTAGCATTGATTCAGTGTTCTAGGATTGGAAAATTACGGCTGGCTTTATGGTCTGGCAGGACACAGGTACATGCGCACCATCCACACTAACAACCTAGCACCTGGCTGCTCCCCGCCAAGCGAGCTGTATAGATTTACCGCAGCTGTAATTCTGGCCCTTGCTATCTCTTCACTGGCCTAAGAAAAGGGTAATTTTAAATCAAAATTAGGTGATGCAAACTCTAGGGGAAACCCTGCAGACAAAATGATCAGGATACAATTTTTCCTGCAATACTGAAACATTAAAATTTAAGTCTGACATTTTTAGAAAGACACGAGCTGACAAATACAGGAGGAATACAAAGCTGTCCTCACTCCTCCCCCGTCTTCATGTCTTCTTTAAAAATAAACAAATAGAAGAATAAACCAAGCATTTTAGAAAGCAACAGCCAGAGCCACAACTCACTTCATTACACACTAGAAGCTCCTCTATCCATGGACCCATGGGAATGCTGCCTTCCTCACATCTGCTCCTCCTGACACTAGCTGTTAACGTGAGCCAGGCTCAGACATGCAGCCAATTGACATCAAAGGATCCACTTGATGCAATTTATTCCATTTTCAACTATTTCATTTTAATGACCACTGCAAAGTTGTGCTGTAGGAGGCTAGACTTAAACCTAAGCCAGTGCAATTCAGATCACAGCTTCCAGTCCGCCAAGACGAGCTGTCCATTCAGACCAGTTCTAAAATCTCATTAATTTTAGATAGCATGATACTTCTCAGAAGTAAAGGACACCTGGCTGTCAGAGCCATCTACTCATCTGCACAGGGCTCAATCAACAACAAAAATAATAATAAAAAAGCTTGCAATCTGGTGATCCAGCTGACGCGTACTCTGCCCTTTTGCACCTATGTGATCGCAAACACTGGGAGCTTAGCTCACTCCTGCAAGGTGAGAGCCAGCTCTCTTTCCGTAAATACCGTGGCCTTGCAAGCTGTGCTGCTGAAAGCCACATGAGTTTCCCCAGCCAGGGAGAACGTCTTCTTCTCAGCAGGGTTTTGAGATCCTTCACACATGAGTGAGAACGCTTCCCTGAACACAGATGAATCAGGGAGCTAGTTTGCTTTCCCAGATCCCTCACTGCCCTCCTTCTCAGCTCCTTGTTTCCAATTGATGCCTACAACTTCACACCTTCCTCACGAGGTCCATGTAAAGGCAATGGTTTCCAATGCAAGTTTATGCATTGCCTCGGTACAATGCAACCAGACTTTTTATATGCCACTGCCAATGACTAAGCTTCGCAAACTTGTGAAGTATGTACTGAGCGACATGTGCCACGAGACACGTCCCATCAGCAGTTGAGAGGCATAATGTGTCCTACTGCTCCTTTGTGCCATAGTGCCAGCCTGAACCTGTCCGTGGGCCCTGGCAGACCTGCCAGACTCAGCAGGCAGCCCCCCTGCTAACTCCCCTCTCCTTGCTGAGGATTTGGATTTCTCCCGGCATCCATGCCCATCCAACCCAGCTGGCCATCATACACTGCAGTTCAGCATGCTTGAACAGCTCAGGAGCTGCAAACAGCTCAGAAGGCACAGACTGACCACCCACCCCGTGTTACTGCAGACCGACTGATGACCCACCTGCAACTGGTTCTTTTAATTCTGTCTCAAAATAATATTCTGTGAGGGAAGCTATTCTTATTAATTGAAACACAGGAGAGATCAGGCTGAGGATTAGAAACCACATCTCCAATTTTTATTAGTTAGGAACATGCAATACACGTTTATTCTTTCTTTTATTGTTTCAACCTAAAGGTAATTTTCCTCAATTCTGCTACCAAGCATCAAGCACTAAATAGCTCATTCTTTTTGTTTACACTTTGGTGAAGTAACAAGTAATAGCAAGCCCTTAAATAGAGCATTGACTCTTTGGAATTCAATACACTTTATACGAGAACCAAACAGCATTCCTACTTATTAACAAAAGACAAACACAAAGGGACACAGAGGAAGGGAGGCTATTTTCCTAAAATCAAGCAGTCAAGCAAGGGCAGCGCTGAGATTTGGACCCATGGCTCCTGAATGCTCAGTGTGCTGTCAGCCAGGACCACGTCTCTGCCGGGAAGCCTCGGCCATGCTCTCCAGGCCGGTGACCCCAGGAGCCGAGGAGAAAGCACAAGTGAGATGCGGACAGGAGGCATGCATGCATGGCCCGCTGCTTATAATGCGGGTCGAATCAGCCTCAGATCTCCCCCTGCACCTAGAAATTCTCTGCCTGAATACAAATGCCTCCCAGCTTCACTGCAGAAAACTGCAATGATTAATGCCACAGCCCAGCCCATTACAGGCCTCCCATCAAACCATACCCAAAGACAGAAATGGATTGATTTTGAATTTTATTTAAAAGCTAACCAAATAGTTGTGCACTTTTCAAGGAAATCATCTCCCTACCAGACACTAAACACCGCCCCCCCCCCCAAAAAAAGCCCAACAAACCACAGTACTTTGTATCAGCAGCTATGCCCAAGACGGTTATTAGAAGCGAGAACAAGAGAAGAGATGGCTGGTAGCTGCTACGCGTGTCCAGCCAGATTAGATCACCAGCAAGTGTCCCAAGAAAGGCAGGGGACAATACCATCGACCATTTGTAAAGTGGAACACATGATCGATTCAAATAAATGTGAAGTTTCAAGAGATGCAAAAGAGGACGATTTCTGGCACCAAAGCCAGACTCGTTCCATCGTCCCGTTTGCAAAACGAAAGCCTGTCTGTGCCTTTGTCTCTCCTCTGGTGCAGTTATAGCTCTGCAGCCAGTTGCATAAAACAGTCAAGGAAGCGAGTACAGAGCAGTAAGAGTCTGCAGTAGGGCTTGTTTTATAGCCAAACTACAGACCAGGTCCACTTTCTGGAAGATGCTGTCCTAACAAAGAATGATGAGACTGATTCCTGCTCCGAGGCACCTACAGTTAAGTAATAACGAACCTTCGCCCATGACCCATTCTGATACGCTGTTGTCAGTCATTCGAGTCAGGGAAACGTGTATTTGATGCATGCGATAACTCACCCAACCATCGTGAATTACAAAGCAACGTTTGTCTCACTGAGAATGGACCAGCAGAGTGCCAAGGGCTTCTCAGCAGAGGGAAAAGAGCTCACGCTTCTGCAATGGGGGCAAAATAAACCTCCTGCCACTTTTCCAATGTGATTAAATTAGGCCAGATCTATGCCCATTGTATAGAATTTTGTGGTAGATTTATAAACAGTTACATAGCATTTACATTTAAAAACAAAACCCTAACAAGCCTTGACTAACAGTCTAAACACCAGAGATCCAGCAATGAACCCAGAAACGTTCACACAATGTTTTAAATCCAAATGCTGTGGTCTTTTAATGCATAACTGGGAAGTAAAATATATATCAAAGCATGAAACTAGTAGCCTTCCATCTGAACCGAGAAAAAGCAACACAGCAACGTAAATTACAGTCATAAATCCCCCCCAAACACTGAAAAAATAGTATTTAGAATTTTAAGTGTTATCAGTGCAAATAAAGGTAAATTATTTATCTCAGCATGATTTTTAAACTGACTCAACATCCTTCTATAACTATGTGCCTGCTTAAAATTGAAATGTCTTCATGCTTGAGAGGAAAGCCAGATGAAACACAACGTGAGCACCTCCGTGTGTGACGGCTCCGGTGTGGCAGCTCTGTCCCCGGCCTGCTGGGGATTTGGGGGACTGCGCATCACCTTTCTGTGCCTCAGTTTCCTTTTCAGACAACCACCACCTTATGGACTTCATCTGGTGTTGAGCTAATTTGGAAAACCGCAATCTACCAGTGGAAAGCACCAACCCGATTTATTATTCATTTTTTCCTTCTTCCCCCAAGTATCCCATTGCTAATTACAAGGCAAAAAGAGATGTTTTCACACCTGTAAAAGCAGCTATCTCACAGCACTTGTCTTATCAGAGCAAAGATGAAACCACACACAACCAACCCACAGAAGAGAACCTGCAAGGAGGATGGGTGGGAAAAGGGTTGCCCTGTTCCCATCCCCACAGCCACCCCAAGGGACAGGCAGCCCAACCTGCCCTCACTCCACAGCTAATCCTACCATTTTTGGAGGCCACGGGGGCGTTGGTACCCACCTGTTAGTACGTGAACCCTCATTCCCATAGGCTTTACTGACACTCTCAGACTTAGTTACTGCATCTTTTTGAAATATGGAAATGTGTGGGAAGAGGCAGTGAGAACTTTTAAAAATTGCAGTACTTTGATCCTAATTAACAGAGTTGACTGAAAGCAAAATATGTAGAGCTAATTCTCACAATATTTTTCCACCATCCCTAGACAGAGCCTTTTTCCTGGCACTGTTTAAAATTAATGAAGTAAATATGTTTGCATATTTATCTTTTCATTACACGGAAACAACAAGGAAAACAGATTGAACTGATAGTAGAATTCTTCCACTCCAAAGCAGTGTGGATGTGGTTTTTGTTTCAGTTCATACAACGCAACCCAAATAAAACAAGCAATGCAAATTCACTGGCCATGTAAGTATTCAGTTTTATCCCACAGAGCTACTACAAAATAATTGCCGTAGGAATTGACCCCTTCATTTTAGTTTTGTCTCTAAGGAGAGATACTGAACTGGTTTTCAAGGAAGACAATAACCTTCCTGAAGCCTAAAAAACAAATCACTTGCCCGTTGCCCCACACCAGTAACAACAAATATACGGCAAGTCAAATGCTACCATATGGCTAATAGACTCAGACAATGGAAAAATCAGAAAGAACATACAGATAGAGGTTCATTAGGACTCTTGTCTTCATTCCCAAAGAGATTTTTTCATTTTTTGGAACCTGTAGCCCAGAATCTGCAAACAGAAGTGCCTGAGAGGTCAGTGGTCCCTATGCCACGTTGCAAACCATGGTCTGGTCAGGATTTTACACATGTGGAATGGGAGAAGCAGAGGAACCAACCTGCACGACCGAGCTGCAGCTTCAGCAAACTCCACACAGAGAAGACAGCCAGCTTGCACAAGTCCTGGTCAAAGCTGCAGGCAGGTCGCAGGCACAGGCAGGTCCCGGAGTTGGGGGAGTGGGATGTGTGTGATTAATGCATGTCAGATAAAGCAAGAGCAGGAGCTCAGCCTTGCAAGGATGATAAGCAGAGGCAGAAGGTAAGGGACCTTGAGTTTGAAAACTGCTAGCTTGCCCCCAAGTCTGACCAGGCTGAACATCCCCCTGGCCAGGAAGATCCTATTCATTCCCATGGAACAGCACATGGAGGGGGGAAAGCCCATCAAGTCCCTTCAATTTAAATGTACCCCATGAAATACCCATTACATTGCTGGCTAGGCATCCTCTGTCCTGGGAGACAGGGTGAGAGAAGATTTCATCTGGCATCAGAAGTCGTCCCTTCTTACGCAGTTTTACCTTAATTATCATGGATACAATAATTCAGTAAAAAACATTTTTTTTCTCAAGGGTCACAAAGGCTAAGTAAATGTGATGGATTTTGCTCTACTCAATGATTTCTAGTTATGCCTTGATTATTGTATCGATTGCCATTACAAATGCTGAGTACCCATGATTGAAGCGATAATTAAAAAGGCAAGTCATACTCGGCAGTTGTTCCACTATTATTACAGAGCTGCAGGTCGTGGACTAGGCTGTTCGCAGTATTGATTGCATGTGCACATACACAAAACCCTACAGAAACTCAGATTTCAGAAACTACAGGAGAAAAAATAAAGAAAAAAGAACTATTATCCCCTCTCCATCACCACGTATTAGAGAATTAACCAGCACACAGAGTTACTAGCTTTTGGTCTACCTGGAAGAAAAGAACAGAGGAAACTTTCAACCCTGATGATGGCATTTCAACCACGAAATTCTGCTCTGCTTTCAAGTCTGTGATGCTCTAGAAGAGATCTTGCATTTGTGAAGCTTCATCTGCCATACAGCTTTCATTACAGCTTTGGCACTTGGAGACGAAAGTACAGATACACCATTTCTTACTTCCCTCCTAAATGGTGCCTTGCAGATGTCAGCTACACCATCATGCACAGAAGCAAAAAAAAAACCAAAACAAAACAAAAAAACCCACCTTCTATGCTTCTCAGTTTGTTTCTGGTCCATCAGGTAGGAAGTTTTGGCTTTTTCAACAACATAGTTTTCTTTTCTTTTTCAGAATATGAATGAGCAAGAACATTTAAGTGACACTATGGTAAATGGCAAGGTAACTACAAAACTCTTTCTTAATTTTTTGCCACAAAAGTCTAGGAAATAGCGATGGATCTCAAGAGTAAATGTTGTCTGTGTGCATAAAAGGATTTGCTCTTTGAACTTCACTGAGATGATACAGTCATTACTATGTGAAAGTGTGAGCGTTTTCTTATATTTTGCAACAACTGTCAAGCAAGTGAAAGCTTTATTTGATTTTCATTCGCATGTGAAGACAAGATTTAGTACTCTAGTGGAATAGACAGTGTCAGAAGAGTTTTAAATTGTAACGCTATCACTTTAACATCTTTAAGGCACTTTTTAGAAGATAAACTCATCTGCCTATGATTACTAAATGACACACTAATGGAGGAGAGCTAAAGATTTTCTTATGGTAATAAAAGGGAATACTTCACCCAGAGAAAGAAAAGCAGAGAGCTATGCACTTCCTAGAAACACTTTCAAGAATCTTTCAAAATAATGGAAAAATAAATACATATATTGTATTTATACATACACACACTCAGGCTGAACCAGGACTGATGTAGGTCTAGATTTCTGACAGTATTATCACTTCAGAGAGGCAAGATGAAAAAAAAAATTAAAACACTCAGCAGAGTACTTGAGGCAGGAACACAATTCCAGGAAGGAATTGGCAGGTGATGGTCCTATGATTGTTGAGAGCTGTTGGCCAATACTAGCACTCCATCAACTTCCAAAAATACTTAAGTTATATAGCATAAGTGTTGCATATATGATGCAAAGAAAAAGCTGTCTCAGCTGAAAGCCCTCAAAGAGTAACATGAAAAAACCCCCCATTGTTTTCACTAATCCTCTGTCAAGCACCCCTGGCTCTATACAATCTAGTTAGCCTACATATTTTATTCTCCCCTACAGATCCATAAAGAGAAAGTATTGAACAAAGTCGCTCCACTCTTTTGCAAACACGAATGGCATAACTCTAAACAAAAGATTTTGCGGGTGCATAACCACAGTGATCTACATGTTTCCCCGGCTGCTGAATTTGTGAAACTATTGTCATTAGAAAAATTGCTCGTCATAGTCCTATGTGGTACAACAAACACAGAATAAAATGTACTTCAAGGCATTATCCGCAACTGAAAGCCAATCAAAAAGCGGTGAATACACTCCAACAAAGCTAAATGAAATAGCATGGCTCTGTCAGCCAGCACGTGAGCCAAAAGATTATACTTGACATCTGGTGGTAGGTAAAAATGTGCTCAGTGAACTACAACTACTCCCAACGTACTTTGCAGAATATCGATACCAGTAAGTCAGAAAGTAACTACAGGTGGATCATTAGGAGAACATAAAAGAAAAAGAAAATGCGTTGTTTTAGGTGAGACAGGACAGCAATCCCAATATAGACTGTATAAAATTTTCTTTGTCCTTTAATTAGATTGTTCATTTGTTTGCATATTCTATTCAAATTCATTGCAATAGCTGATCACTTAGTCAATACTTCCCAAAAGCAGAACTCTGTTTTGCATATGCACTGATGCCAAACAAATTTCACCATTATAAAGTAACGGTTGCAATCCTTCCTTCCCAACTGAGTGCTAGAACATAAATATGCCCCTTTAATGAGAATGCAGGACCATGAATGTTTATTAAAAGCACACAAGACATCAAACCGACAGCAGAAGCCAAAATATACATTATGATTTTGGTCTCGTTGTCAATACTTGCATGTACACATAAGTAGGAGAATTCATACTTTCCATTATTCCCACTTAAAAATTGTCACAATCCTGGTTTTCAGTTTGAAAATAATCATATATATTTTCCACAAAAGACCCACTTCTATTTTATATTCCATGAAAGGCAATTCCTTTGATATGGTCATGTGAAGCTACGCTTAGCAACACTTCCAGACACAAAAGCACCACCTTAAACCAAACAAAAATTCAGGGGAAAAAAACTATCCATACATCTTGCAAAACATCTGCAGCTTTGGGGGACTGGAAGTTATGCTCTTAAATTCCGGACTGTCTTAGGAAGCTGGTTGCTAGTGCTGTTGTTCCCTTGCACTGAGAATAGGATTGCTGTCTCTGACCTGGGATGTTGACCATGCTACAATGACAACATGATCTTTCTGGCTTTTGCATTCTTCATTGTGGACATTGCAGAAGGTACTGCAAAGGCAAAGCCGGGGCACAGCCGCTTGGTGTTACTCACAGCAAGCCATACTATAGCCACTGGTTGTCATACTGCTATCTTTATTTATACATATAACAAAAAAAAGATTACAAAATCGGAGTATTTTTCATTCCTAGCTCTGAGGCAGTATCTTGGTTTGGAGATAAGAAATCCCTGTAGGTGCCTGAGTTTTCAGGGGGAGAGGGAGGAAGAGAACAGTGGTGCTTTTTTTCTGAATTTCTTAAAAATGATCTGATGCTATCAAATGTTACCAGTACCTCAACATTTGTGGGTGGCTACATTTTATAAAACAAAGCAGATATTGAATTAATGATGAAAATGGACAAGATTAATTTATTCTGGTAGGACAGCTGATAAACCCTGCAAATACTAGGTTTTGAGATGGAAAGCCTTTGCTGATAAAAGACTTCAAGGACAGGCACCAAGCTTCTCCCTGGATTCATTGCAAATTGGGATTTTCAGACCCAGTGGATTTTGGCCTCTTTGCTCACCCTGAAACTAATGGTAAGGAGGAGAGGAGAATCAGCCCAAGGAACAGAGCTCAGAATTATAATTCTTGGCTTAAAGTTAAACAATAATTTGATGATCCTTACTAAAAACTAAATAACTGCCACTGCAAGGGCATAAATGGCAGCAAGTGCAGCTGCAATCCAGAAAGTTTTCAAATTTGACCATTGAGGATGTCGCAGATACTGGGGAAAATGCCACTTCCACATTTTTCTTCAAGAAACACAAAGTCAAAAATTAACAGTTAAGATGCATGTCTGAATTTATGTCACCCCCCTCTTGTGCTTGCATGCTCCCCAAACCTGATTCTGAAAAGACCTTGTTCCATGCAAATACAATCCATTGTGTCAGCGCAATTAAACTTAACGGTATCATAAAGTCAGTGAGCATCTGGAAGTATTGATAAGGTTTCAGTTTATGGACACTTTGGTGGGGGAATTGCTGCTTTCTTTTACATAATGATGCAGCTATTATGGATTTGGGGAGGTTGGGCTTGGGGACTTTTTTCCCTGTTTCCAGTTTATCAGTTTGCTATACCTTCATTCAAACACACATGCGAGATCAGTGGTACTGAATTTCTTCCAGTTTTAATCTTGAAATATGGTATATATATAAAGAAGCTTTCTCATCAGTTCAACAGCTTGTCTTATCCTGATGCATTGGAATAAAGAGACAGCTCACTTTGGCCATATGTTTCAGTTGTTCCTCTCACTCCCCCGCTGTCTTTCCACACATACCATGACCATGGACAACCTTTCCTGAAGTGGGCAAACAAATGGTTTAACTCAGATTTGCACAGTGTTTGCTGACTTGTGTGGGCTCCGGGATCCAACTCAGCTTTATCATTTCAGGCAAACATATTTCTGACAGACACCGTGGTAATTAGAGCAGCTCGATTTTATTAGATTGACGACAGATTAAAGGCCAGGATCTCAACAAGCAGAAATCGGTGTTGCTACCCTGAAATCCATGGTGCTATGCTGATCTATGCCAGCTGTGAGCGTGGCCCCAAGTCTTTTACATTGTTTTGTGCCCCCTTACATAACGAGATTTTAAAAATTGTATTTTTCAAGCCTGCATGTGTGGTCCATAATCTACTTGCCCAGTGTAGGGCTCAATGACATTCTTGCATTCAGTTTCCACTTCGTATTGTTTGTCCCACCAAATGGTTTAAATTCATGAAGAAGAACATAACTGAATTTCAACTTAAGAGGAGCCTTTTCATCCCTATAAAAAGAAAAAAAAAAAAAAAAAAAAAGTAACATCTCATCTTTTGGGACCTCTATAGGTGCCAATGGCTCTGGACTGTCTGTCCCTCACCTCATATTCATCTGAAACTGTTCAGTATGTGTCTTTTCTATATCTTGCAGCCCAACCATGTGAGCTACCTATAGTTTGAATTGGTGTCAATTTCTATTATGGAAAAACCCAGAATTGACAGGCTCAGATCCAAGATCCATTCGCACAAGCCTTGTTTAAGTGGCATCCCGATACAGGCACCAAATTCTCAAGGACCGAAAGCCTAGGCACAGGATCCTCAAAACCACATCATGCCAGTTAACAAATGGCATGCTTAATGCTGGAGAAGATCCTTAATTAAAGGGGAGCCTCATCTAAAAAGCTGTTCTATACTAGGTCTTGTGGCCCCTCACTTGGTCTTTATTAGATGTTTTTCAACAGGTAACAGTTACCCAGTACCAAACCTCACTCTATATAGTTGAGAGTAAGATTCCCACTATGTGTCAGAGCATCCAGAGACTGCCCCGGACTGTCCCCACACGAGCAGGTGACCTAGATGTGCAGGGATGAGTGCAAAGGAGGCCTTTTACATCAGGTGTGTCCATGCCTGTTATTATAACCATGGGCATTAGCAAATCTCACCAAGCGCCCGTCTGACCTCATACCAGAGGTGAGCTGCATTTGTTTTGATCAGGGAAAGAAAAGAGGATAAAAATCCATTAAAATGAACCAACTATAAGAGGCAATTGAGACTATCCCATTTATTTGAAGTAGACATTATATCACAAAACATTTCAAGAGCTTTCTGATGTTTGGTCTATTTTTAAAGACTTTCAGTTAGTCTTAGATGAACCTCAAAACATTCAGTGGCTTGATATGAATAAATATGCTTATCCAAGCCTGTGACCTGACATCAAAAAAGGCTGCAGTGATTTATGCCAGCTGAGGAGGTTAAACTAGGAGACAGGCCTCTCTTGTGATGCATAAGGATTTTTTTGTTGTTATGACTCAAGTTTAGAACAATCCAAAAGGAAGAATCTTTTCCACAAGAAAACACCACTATTGTAATCTAGTCTGATCTCTCAAGACAAGCAAAGAATGATTCACCCAGTAATTCGTCCATCACAGCTATAACTTCAACAACCCAGTACCTTTTAAGATGATGTTTAAAGCATCTAGACGTTTCCAAGACTGGAAGAATCCAACTCATCCCTTCAGAAGTTTGTCAGGACCGATTTTGTATGTAGTAAAGCAACAAAACAAAGCCAAGATACTTAATCGGTTCAAGAGACAGGCAAGAGGAGTCTTTCTTTGTTCTTTTAAATCTCTAGCTAGTGTTATGCAAATTCCTTATTTACAAGGCTAAGGTATTTCCAGAGTGAAGAGTGCTGTCCTGAGGGGTCAGTGCTGTCAGCTACCAGGATGAGAGCAGCAGTTCTTTATACAAATAACCACATGCATACACTAAAGAAATCTTTCCCATCAAATTAGGAACAACAAATAAACAAATAAAGCCCAACTTTATACTCATTTATAACATGCGTTATAAATGAACTGATTGATTATCCCCCAAGTCAGAGGATGCTCATCTCCTGGAACAACTCAGGAAATTTGGTAGCAAGTGGCTTGAACCAAACTATAACACTGATAAGTGGCCACTATACAGCAGGACTAGACCTGAAGACCCTTCTCCTCCTCCCTCCAAAAGCATCATCTGTAGCCCCACTAAAGCAACAAAGCCCTGAACCAATCCAATGCTCACCTGAAGTAAATGGGACCAGGTCAAACACAAGTGTCCTGTCTCTGTCTTACCCACAGAATACAACTGTTCTCTCTGAAACTCCAAAAACACCTATCAGAAGGGAATTAGGACAATTTATAGTTGGAAAACTCATACCTGGAATACATCATGGCTGTAAAGGCATTTTCCCCTCAGTTCTCCAAAGACGTTTGTAAGCACACCAAAAAAAATAGTGAGTGCTAAAACTGCAGTTTTATTCATTCCAAAACAAGTTTCCACAAGCTCTCCATAGCTATTCCATTTTCCAATATCTCTTGCCCAATAAAAGACAGGTGTTAAACACGAAAAAGACACCTGTCTGCATTAAAAAATTACTACCTGTAAAATTACATTTTTTTAAAAATTAAGTACTTTTTTTGGCAGAAGCAGGACTTTGCTTTTGGCCACAGTTCTGTAACTTACAAATGTTTTAACTGATTGGGGTCATATTTAGTTGAGCATTTTCATCTGGGCTTACAAATAAATAACACAAATTTCACAGGAACTTCTGAACAGTTCCATAGCAAAAGAATTCTGAAAAGTTTGGCAACTAGTAAGCCTAGCAAGTAACTTTTTTTTTTTTTTAAATTTTTATTCTGTATTATAAAAAGAACAGCTTCATGATCATTTAAATCATTATCATGTGGGCTGACCATATGAATACTAGCTGAGCTGTATATTGCAGTGCATTAGTTTTTTTTCCAGCTGGGTGATGGACAGAGTTGTTTACTGTTTGATATAGCCACATCCGATATCACAAAGAAAAAAATAAATGGTGAGCATGAACAACTTGGCCTAATGCATGGGAAAGCAAACTTTTTCCCTGAAATACTTTGCTTTTATTGATTTTGAGACTGAAAGACTTGACTTCCACAGCTTTTTCTTTCCATGATTTGGATGATCCCATCGTGGTGACAATGTCACAAGTTTATCCTTCTCATTTTCCAAAAATCTGCACACAGGCAGGCTTTAACTGGAAATTAAGGACTGAGTATTGATAACACCCTGTGGTGTTTTGAAGAATTTCACCTTGCAGTTTGGATGTTGCTACAAAAAATGACATATTTGTTAGTTTTCATTACATTTTTTGAGATTTTCAATGAATTAGTCAAATTCATCAAACTTTCCAGCATTCTGGTGATCAGCAAACCCATGTGCTCAGCAAGGCTGAGTGCACACAGGCAGACAAATGTGGCATTGTTTTTTGTCTTCTTTTTAACTTCAGTATCACTGTCTTGACCCAACGCAGTGTCATTTCTGCTTCCCCTTTTCCAAATAAACCATTAGACTATCTAATATGGCATGTTATTTAGGAAAGCCAATTTAGGTGATGATTAGCTACTTAATCTATTGTAAAAACATAAAAAGCACATAGGCATGATTTAAATGTTAAGTCCCATTTTGGTATTAAACCACTCAGCTTGCATTTGACAGTACAATATTCAGACACACAAATTAGCCTTTATCTATAATTATATGCATACATTTACAAAAAAATAAATATTTTGAAAGACATTTTCTGGGAAAACAATCTTGAGACAAAACAAGCCTCTGCCTTGTTTAAAGTAGGTAAAAATGGTATTTTGAGGTATTGTTCCCAGGCAAATTGCATGCAGCACAGCTGCTTCAGAATTTGCAGGCTTCTTTTTTTGATAAAGTTCTCACTTCTTTCATCTCAGGAAACAGACAAGCATTTGAACTTAAAGGCCATGAAAATGATGTGGCCAGAAGGGTATATACACCGCTAAGAACTTGATGTTACATTGCCTAAGCACCTCTGAGTCCCAAAGACAGACAAGTGGCACTCGCAGGCATCACTGGCTTTACTTCATTTTATTTTTGACCAGCCCTTCTTTTGTTTCAGTTTGCTCTTCTTTTTTCTTTTTTATACATTTCCAGTGGTGCAGAAAGCTTCTATGCAGCCTCAACACAGGCCTGGTTTTGGTATGAGAATATACAGCAGAACTATCCTTTTTCATTTTAGCTTTATCAATGAGAGTCAGATTTCCAAAGCTCCATCTACAACACAATATTTTGCCAAGTGAATATATTTTTTTCCCTTCCTTCTAAAGGCAGCACCATAAAAGCTGCACTTGAATAATTACATAGTGATTTTCATCCACTGACCCCAAAGAGCTTTAAAAAAGGAGCATATCACTAGCCTCAACTTAAAATGGGAGAAAATAAAGCAGAGGCATGAATTCTCACCATTATTTGTATTTCGGGAGGATATGAGGAACTCTAATGCAACTAGGACCCTACAGTACCACGTCTTCTACATAATGCTGAATAATGGAGGGTTTTGCCCCAAAGAGCAGTCAATAAGGGTGCAGCTCCACAGCAGCACAAGCAAATCCAAGCCCCAGGCCCTCTCCCACCTGCTGGCCATTCACTCATGCTCCCTTCCTTGCAGCAGCTGGGTCGTTCTGGCAAAAAAAGCCAGCAAAAAAAGCAGGTAGCTCTTGCTGCAGCCAGTCTAGCAGCAGCTGAGAGTGCCCTGTGCAGGATGGGGGAAGAGCCCAGCCCTGCTCACGCAGCTGGCTCCCAGCACCCCGTGCATCCACTGCAGGCACTTGCAGGGCATCTCTATCACAGTCAGACCCGGGTTTTGTGGGCGGGCCTGCCACCCTGCGCCCTTTCCCATTGCCCAGGGGACACAGCTGCCTTGCCGGTTATCACAGCCTGATGCACTGGAAACTCAAAAAGTCTACTAAAGAACGGACTGATGGGAGCCGGGCAAAAACCTGCCTTAAGTACAGTGCTGCCTTTCTTCTCTTTCACTCCTCCTGTCTTTTCAGGAAGATAACAGATCAGCAATTAAAGCAACCGAGCGGTGCCTGTGCAGTAGGCACCGTCTATACATAACTTGCCATGGTCATTGTTACTGTGGGTCAGCTGCAGAATGCCGAAAAAGTTAGACTCATAAATTTAATATCAGGTGGCATTTAAGCTGCTGACAGCCTATTAAGCCCACTGTGCTGTAGGATGCTGGCACTTAATTACTGAGATGGTATCGGACCTCACAGTCAGCATGTATTGGCTTGCAAGCAGAGCCCAACACACCTTTTTTAATAAAACTTCAAGTTAGAGAAGCTTTGAATACAGGAGCTGTTTTAGTCCTACTGCTGCAGAGTTTGGGCAGTCTGTAGGCTGTGTCAAACAGCAGCAGAGACCAAAGGAGCAGCCACACCAGCTCCTACAGCATTTTTCCAGAAAGCAGGATTACTCCTTGCTGTTGCTTCATGTAACATTTTGAAATTTATCTTTTCTTCTTCCTCTTTTTCTTGAAACACAGCCAACACCTAACAAAATAGCTCTTCGGAGGGCAAAAATAATTCTCAGGATTGAGATAAACTGTGGAAGGATATGCAAAAGATCAGTCACTGCATCCAGCCATAACGCTCTCCTATTAACAGAGCTTGCGGCATCTTAGGATGGATCATTTTCTCAATCCCCCTTTTTTTTTGGAGCTAGATAAGCCTGCAGCATGCAGAGATGAAGGTGGCCAGTGGCAAAGACAGGAAGCTCCCAGAGAATACACAGCTAGGAGATACCCATCAGCCTACACCAATACCTGTTGGCCCATTGCAAAGCTGTGGTCCAGACCACCAGCTCCCACTGCACGCTGCCAACTCTCACTGCCACAATTCTCAATGCATAAAGATGGGATTTGGCAAACTTGACTGGTACAAATCACAGAACCAGGACTGGCAGTCTCTGAGCCCCTCTGTTTCTTATTGCCTAGATGCATCAGAATAAAACCAAACATAGTCAAACAGGGAGAAGGCATATGAGTCAAGGGAGAAAACCAGAAGGTTTTAACCCAATCATGCTTCCTATTTCAGTGAAAAGGACAGACCACAGGTTCCTGAAGTACACTGAAGACTCTCTGTAGGAAGAGGTTCAAGTACCAAGGGGATGGTCAGCAATATAAAATAACTAGACTACAAAAATTAACAGCGTCAGGCTCATTTGAATGCATATTTGTAAAACGCATTTAAAATAAGGAACTCCTGAGGGAAAGCTATCAAAAAATAATGTAATTAGATACGAGGTCGGGAAAGACATCAAAGGAGTTTAAGATTTCTTCCACTCCACCCAAGAATATCCAAGGAATGTAGTTTCAAAGCCCAAGGCACAAGTGCAATTGTTTGTTCAGGTGCTGGCCACATCCCCATTACTTCTGTTGCTGTAACAGTATTGCAAAGCTCCAGCAAGGGAAGCTGCCTACCACCATATGGCAAATAGAAATATTTATTTGCTCTTAAAACTCTTCTCAGGTTATAGACAGATGACCACAAGAAATCAAGTTACCACTGGCCATGCAACGGCGTCGGAGCATGCCAGTACTAAAGCAGAGTATGAGCTTTTAAATAGTAAAAATTTAAGATTTTAAAACTAACTCATTTCATTTTGCATTTGCTCAAGGCAAGGAGTGCATACATGCTACAGCAGCTCAGCTGATGAGCAGAAGCTCTTTAAGCCATGCCAGCCCAAGTAACTGTGCTGTGCAAAGATACCCTTATTTTATGTCACCGTTTGTTTTGGTAAACCTATTCGGTATCAGAAGTGGTGTTGTTTGGAATATCAGAGGAGTTAGAAGAGCAAATTTGTTAAGCTCTATGAATATGGAGAGAAATTGAGTAAATTTGATACACTGGTAAACGGAGAAAAGAGATCAGAGAACAGTTAACCATAAAACCTCATTATGAAAGCACCCAAGAGAGCCATCGGTTTGCACTAGTACTATATAAAGACTTTTTGTTATAATGGGGATATCTGAAATAGTGCTTAGTGCAGTGGGACATGCTTTAACTTCACAAAGAATGTTACAACAGGCAACTATTTAATAAGGCTGCTAGAGGATCAGGTCAGCAGGTAATTCACCAGGAGTGAGCCACTTTTAAATATTTTACTAAAAGAACACACCGAGATAATAACATCTCATTTACCAGCTTGCCCTTCAAGATGATGTAACCCTAGTATCCCCTTTACAGTGAAGCAGACCTTTTATTAGAGAAAGGCCCTTCAATTTAAAGATCTCCCCATGGTGACAGTGTGCCATTTTGCAGCTAGAGATGCAAAGAGTTCTACGTATGAAAGCAACATTTGGGCGGCATTAAAATCTCCCCTTGCTTAAAAATTTAAGCTTTGTGTGTGTCAGATGCAGCCAGCAGCAACACCTGAAAAGCCTGTTTCACACACTCCGTTATAAGCTTCTGCTTTCAGTGACTCCCATCTCAAAGTTTCCCAAACTTTAAATACTATGGATGAAATCTCCCATAGTTGTTCTCTGCCCTTCCTTAACAGCTTGCTCTTAGTTTTGGGAGGAAGGTAGGACTTTGAAATTTTGGAGTGTTCCTTCCCCCCTCCCCCCTCACCTTTTTAAAAAACCTACAACATTACACAGAAAAAAATGCCTGCTAAAATACAGTCTCCCAAACTAAGTACTTCTGAGCTACCAAAGGCCACAGTCCAGGTTGCTTGAACAGTTTTTGTTTCTCTTTGTGCATGCAGATATTTCTCAAGAATTCTTCCATCCTGATGTTGGACATTCTTATTTCACTTATAAAACCCATTTCTCACTTCACTTAGTGTGCAGCAGAGAATAACAAATGAGGCAGAGTGTTACCAGAAGGAGAACGCAAGTCTGAGCGTGAGGAAAGCTCTTCTGTTACACATCTATTTGACAAGGCATGCCCAGATAATGGCAGAATATAATGCATAAAATGGTCAAATTATGGCAGCATCAATTCTGAGATTTCCTAACCTTGGAACCCCAAATTCTCCTCAGACCCATGTCCATTTGAGTCTGACCAAGAGGCAGAGTCCGAGCTAGGGAAATGCCTCATAGATGCTGCCCAAGAAGGAATGCCCCAAAATACAAGCCTACCAAAAGAGATTCTGTTGGTATAACAAGCTCCCTAATGAAGTTAATGCTAACTCTTCCATTTCCTCTTATATAATTTGGAAATTCTGCTTGGCTTGTTAGTCTTTCCTAGGACTCTCCTGAATCCAACAATATACTTTTAATTGTGTCATGGCACATTTCTTTATTTTAGTTAGGCTGGCAAAGCTCCACAGGCTAGTTTCTCCTCCACCTCTTTTGCAGGGATCCTATTTACCTTAAACACTGAAGCAGAAACTCAGCAATGCAACGTACTGAGCGAACACCTCCATCTGTGGAGAAGAAATGGGTTTTGGTTCACCATGCGATGAACTTGCTGATACTGTAGCACAGTGCAGCTCAAAATCAGACTGCACTGTCTTGGAGAAGCACAAGGAAGATGAATAGAGGTCACTAACATTTAGTCACCAAGACCTTTATAAAAGTCAGAATACTTAGACTGCAATGACCCAAAAAGGCCACAGAACTAATAAAACAATAGAATACATGAAATACAAGAAAGAAAAAAAATGGAAAAAAATTGAAAATGATCCATCCAATCAAATGATGACTAAAGGAGCTGATAAGGGGAATTAAATGTTCTGTGTTGTACCCTAATAACCCAAAGAAAATCTGAAACTTCAAATAATGAGAACAGCAGGGCTCAACCTTCATGTCCCCCAAATGACATAGGACTAAAGATGAGTTTTCTCTAATGGGTAAGCAGCTGCTTAACAGAGTGATGATAAAACTAGCTCAAGTACTCAAATTCCAGCCTCTCTGTGGCTTTCTAGACCCTTTCCAGTTTCCCAGTGGTTTGGCACTGTGAGAATGCTTTCTGGGGCATTCATCTCCTTCACAAAAACATCATCTCATCAGAAGGTAATGTGCAACATCCTCGCTGGCAGTCCCAGGAGTGAAGGGAAGGATTTAATGAGCACAGACTCTGAATCACTTCCTGATTAGGACTCAAAATGAGTTGACTTCATCTTCACCAGGAAAAAAAAAAAAATTAAAGTCTTTGTGTAGAAAAGGCAAAGGACAGTTTTAGCTCATGCATCTGAATGTGGTAAACCCTTGATTTCCCTTAAGAGTTTAGGATGACAGATTATCACATGTTAAAATATTACCTTGTCAACACCAGGACACTAGCCCTTGTCAACTAAACTACATTCAAAACACACCTTTAACCAGCCATCACTGTAGCACCGTGCAAGTAGCTTGCACTGCTGTAGCCCATTCCCAGCCTCTCCTGAAGAAAAGGACATGGGTTCCTCTGACAGCCCAAGCCTCGGGGGACATCTCAAGCCTCAGGGTCTTTTTGTGGTCCATGTAAGAAAGAGAGGAAGAGACTTTTTTTTTCCCAGCTACTTCCCCACCTTTATCAAGGGCTTGCATTCTGGTGCTGAATTGTTAGCACACCATCAAAGAAATGACACACTATTAATCACCACCGCAGTGCTGACAAAGCTTGCATTTCCAATAGCACCTTCTACATGACTATTATTCAGCCTGCTCCCCATTCATTCAAATTAATGGAAAAAATCAACACCACAGTGTAGTCAATGCTAGCAATAAACCTATTAAATGCTTCTGGTAAAACCTGTACCCAAAGAAGGTGCAAACAGGGGAAGAGAGGAGCAATTTTACTTTTTTCCCAATATATCATGATTTCAGTAACAGCACTCTTTCAGAGCTTTTATTTTTTTGTGTGCCTGATTCTCATCTTATCTTCAAATGCATTAAAAGGCAGTGTTGTATCCTAATGAAAACAAAACACAAAAAATACTCCAAAACAACTTTACATTTCCAGTCTACAACGGATCAAGGGTTTCCTCAGGCAAATGAAGAACACAGTAACACTGCTGATTCCAGGTGGGACGCTACCTCTGTTTGGGTAGGGAAAGCAACAAGCTACTTTTCAATATGGTAAGTGACATCCACAGCGATATTCCCATTGCTGACAGGACTACATTATTCATCTAGCGTTTTTTTCCCCATTTCAATACTGAAAATTTTCAGAAAATATATAACAAAGTCATTCAGGCACAGCTCACTTAAGGCTGACTTTACACATGGTTTTGTTGGGAATTTTGCCTCATTGGCCTCAAACTGCGGGGTCAACTATTTTACTTCTTGGATTTAATTTTCCTAATGAATCCTTTGAAAGCCTATTTAAAAGAAAAAAAAAATATTCAATCTCTTCCAAGGAAAGATGTGTGTGATTATGACATCTTACATCAACTAAATACTAGGTAACTTTTAAGAAAAGGTTTTACTTAAGTTACCGTGGACTCTCCAGTTCTTGACATTCTGATGTTAGCAGTTAAATGCAAGTGTGAGCATTTATATTACACACACATGCCAAATATATACATCCCATGTAACCATGTCAATATAGGGCATATTGATATTAACATATTTTATGCAAGTATGCCAATCTTACTATAAGGAGATACAATGTGTGTCCCATGGGTGAAATCAGTGGGGGCGGGGGGGAATCAACCCAAGCTTAAACTATCTCCCTTCCTTACATAAGCTTTTCTACTAAATCTGAAACATAGTCAAGTAGTAATTTTGAGGTGATACTAACTGTCCCAAAGGAAAAGTTTTTTTCCACCAGAAAGGGACAGATTTTGCCAAAGCATATATTCCCACAGGTAGGTCCAGCTTTAAAATAAAATAAATTAAAAAAAAAAAAAAATCACTTTTCCTCCCTGCATTTCACTGTGCAAGGAAAAACTAGGAAAATCCAATAACTTTATTTTAGAGGAACAATACTAAGTATAGCTATCACTACCAGCTTCATCTCTAATTAATGAGAAGTTGTGACAGAAATTCTGCCAAATGTACATGAATTTGGAAACTTGCTTTAAACATGTCTTTTCTTCCGGATTTGTCTACAGCTGAGATTCCTGAAGACATCCTGCACACAGTCAGAGCCAGTGCATGCCTTCACTTAGAGCACAACAGATCAAGGATACTTTTCCTACTTCTCCAGGTTTTGTTTTTCAAGTAGAAGAAACTCAACTCATACTTAAGGAGGAGAAAAAGGAAGAGTAGGACATTCGATCTGTTATCTTCTAGTAGTCAGCTGGAATTTTACTGGATATCATCAAGGGGAGGGGGGAAAGAATCTTACTCATGTATGCAGAACAGCAACAACAGCTCAGGATTAGCTGCAGACAGAAAGACCATATAGGATTAACCCAGTGAACCAGTCATCATGCTTACCAGAATATTCAACAGCAAAATATTCAGAGGATTTCAGGACAGGATTTAGCAGATTTTGACTGAAAATAGCACCACATTTTGAAAAAGCTTTATTGAATACCACAGCACCCAGCATCTCTTGACCAAAATGACTTAACGTGCATTTATTTTAGAAGCATTTCTTGTGTAACCATGTAAACAATCAGTGCAGTGGAAGGGATGGAAAGCTGTCAGAAAGGCATCTATACACAAGCTGCAAAGTGCAGGCAAGAGCCTTACCTGCAGCATATGAACTTTTAAATAACTGAAATGCAGGGTAAGTATTATTACTGTCAGATGCAAAGTCAAGAACCCAGCACCATTTAATCAGCTTCTGCTGCTGAATTAATGGCTTTCATTGTTGCTTTCTTTCCGCAACACTTTGACTGCTATGACAGCCTTACTTGTGCTAGGGGTTGTCAATAATGGCAAAAGGGACACTCTAAGCTTCAAGTTGCAGGTTGGATTACCTGCATTAGAAGAGTCTATAAAAAAGAAAGAAATTCAACTGGAAAAGGCTTATTACTGTTATGGAAAAACCTGGCTCTGCAACACTTCAACAGCAAGGAGCTGAAGTGCTCCTGGAGCAGCAGCCGGTGCTCTTTCTCACCAGCTCTGTAGCAGTTTCCCAGAAGGAAGTGAAGCATCATTCTTGGATCTACATGGATCCATCATTGCTTCCATCTGACAGGAGCTAGTAGTAGGCAATGACGAGTGGAAACAAGCTGGCAAGGGAGAAAACACTCCCTGCTCTTCTGCACCACTGAGCGAATCCTTGCCCTCTCCAGAGCAAAGTTACTCCTTGATATAATTTCCCACGTTGCAGGAGGAGCCACACATCAACAAGCAACAGGTTCACAATCTGGCCCTTTACTGAGCCAGACCCTCTAACAGAAAAGCCATTCGCAGCAGACCATAGCCTCCTGGACTGAGCTAGACTTTGCATTTTGCCCATTTTTCCTTGTGCATTGCAGAGTAGAAAAAAAGCATAATTAACAATGCAAAGCTCAAGCTGCAGAACCTGGTAGTTCAATTTAAAAACGAGCTCCATACATTCATGTGATGTGTGTTAGAAGAAGTCTTATTAATCGCCTGGGCAAACACTGCCTTAAATTTGGATCCTTTTTGGCTACTAATTCCAGCTGCTACACTTGAAAACCCTTCCCATTTACATGCACACAGACTGATACCCAAGTAGCTAGAGCATGAAAAGAACAGTAAATAGATAGCAACTGATAAGGATACTGTAACCTAATCCAGCACGCACTCGGCAGTGGTGGCTAGAAAGCGCTCTGCAAGTGCTACTGGCATCCCCAAATAGCTGGTCTCATAGCTGGCCGTTCAGTAACTGCCTTTATTAATCTGCGGTCTTGACCAACCTTTGAATAGACACACAAGCTTGTCCGTATTACAGACTCTTGGTTTATTTTTCTAAACTCTTGTTGGCAGTTTACACAGCAGTAAATGATCGAAGGTGCACAAGGACTAAATCCTAGTTCATGGTTGACTTGGCCATTCATCCACAGACAAGGGATACGCGGAAAGGCAGCTGCAATATGCGAAGCTGCTGCAGCCACTGGCCATGCTTTACCTGTCCTGTGGGCAAATGAAGCTGATCACTCTTCATCACTATTAACACACTGATATGTAAAAATAAATAAATAATACAAGTCTTGCCTGCAAATTCCTCTGAAACTCCTGGGAAAAAACAGACACCCTTCCCAGTGTAACAGCGGGCACAGATCACCAGCTAAGTTAGCTCTAAAGGCAAATATTCCATTTTCACTGAAAGATGCAGTGTGCCATAACACGAATAAGGAACAAAGACCCCTTTCATTCTGCTGACAAATACAGTATAGCATGTCACAAATCACAAGGGGAGCAGACAACACAATGGCAGCAATTAAATGGGTGTCTTTTTATTAAGAAATACACATAATAATGACAGACTGTGTACACTCCTCCCCCCCAAGCCTTCAAAAATTACACTGGCTAACATGGCTGTATTTAGGGATGTTACTTCTGTTGCTACACAGAAAACTATCTTAAGGAGGGGTATATCCAGGCAGTGCAGCAGGATACGCACAAATGCAGAAATACATATTTTGTTTGGTTTTATACATGTTGTACGCTTTGTTTATTGCAATTCACGCACAGCTTCTGCAACTCATTCACAATTGATGTATTTCTGGAGAAGCTAAAAAAAAAAAAAATATGCCCTTTTTAACTCTCTCACTGCTGAATTTCAACTGAGACACCATCTCTGCCTGCTCCCCCCTTGCCCTCTGTCCCGGTGACCCAGCCTGCTCTCGGGAGATTCACTTCCCAGCCTTCACACCTGCTTAGTTTAGGGGATGTTTTCTGGGGAAAAAGGACCCTCCTGGCCCTGCTATGCCTTTAAGATGTGACCAGCCTCTCTGAGCCTGTCCCTCCTTGCTTGCCAGAGCCAGCACAGGGGACCGCTGCCCAGCCCAGCTCACAGCGGGCAGCACCTTGCCCCATGCCGCGACCCCAGGAGCGGAAACTCGCACCGATTCTTGCCTCCTGCTTTACTTTCGGCATGCGCAGCCATCTGGGGAGCAGCTACATTTCTACCCCAGATGAGTGCATCCCTTGCGAGGTCTCCTTCCTGCCCCCTCCTCGGCTGAGCTGCGGGAGAACAATGCGGGGACAGACATTTAGCAACACCTGCTGTATCGCATTAATATGCACAGGGATGTATTGATGGTTTTTCCCATCTAACACTAAGGCTGCATTGTTCGGGACGATCCATCAGTGGATCGCTCCCCCCCCCACGCCGGCCCCACAAGCCCCCTTCTGACATGTCCCCTTGTCTCCCAGCCCGGGCTGACGACCACGTTTAGGAATGCACTTCATTAAATCGGAGCTGCCCCATTCCAACCTGCAATGCGGAGGCAGTACAAAGCAAGCGCCACGCTTCCTCCCGCATTTCTTTCAAAAGCCCCATTGTTCGGCAGGCATCTGGTCCTGATCTCAGCCTATTCGTGCCCATTGACCCCGCTTTTCGCAGCGCACCCACTCGCCAACGGGCCTCACGTAAAGCCTGCTTGATGAATTAAAAAGTAGCACTAGCCATCTGTCCTCCCAGGCTGGGCTAAGGCTCCGCAGCTCCCTCCCCAACCCCACAGCCTCCCCTGCCTCTCCTGATAACCCGCTCTCTCCTTACGCGCACAACCTGCAGCTGAGGAACCACTGGGTTCGCTCAGGAAACACAGACCTCGCTTATCACATTTGCTGCTTTTCATTTCTTACATTAGCACCTAGGAAAGAAAAAAAGAGAATACAACGGAACATTCTCACTTGCCTGAGTCCTTCGAAATTCAAGCACAAATACAAGATTAATCCTTCCTTTGTGAGGTCTTGTCTTTAAGTCGTGGTATGTAATGATCCTCAGCACTGCAGCAGAGGGGAATAAAAAATGCAGGGATCATAAGCAGGGGGAGGACAGGGCTTACTTACATCAGGGTTTCTGCCACATGACAATAGGTTTGAGAGGGAAGAATAAGCTGGCAGCAGCAGCTGACAGTGCAAAAGGGAGAATGCAGAAGCCTGCCTTTTATATTATTGGTGACATTTCTAACACATGACAACAATTTCCATCTGTATTTAAGCTGGGAGTGTGAGGAAAAGAGCATTACATCACGACTCCTCTATTCCTAGGGGCTGTGGAATATGTAGGCCAGAGGGATTAAAAAGCACCTGTGTATGCTGGAGATCTGAAATACCACAAGGCAGATTTTTCCCCCCTCTCTTCTTTCTCCCTCACCCTTTTTATTTCTCTATCACCTTCACTGAGCTGCTGTTTGAGAATATGTCCAGAGAAGTGCAAAATGGTATTGTCCTAGTTTGCAAGGCACGAGAATGAGGGAACTATGCGAGTACGTATTTCTAGCTCTGTCTCTCTCTCCGTAGGAGATACAGCACTCATTTTTGCAAGCAATCAGACAGAATACAGAACATCTTTCTGTTTTCTGATGTGCTTGTCCCAAGGGCTTTGAGTTTTTCTTGAAGTACCAACTGTCATCTTCCTTTTAAATCTGCAGGGAATTTCAGTGACAGTAGCAATGATTTTTTTTTCCCTTTCTTTTACAGCCAACACATGCCTCTATCTTTTAAAAAGTAAACATCAAGAACAGGGGCCAAAGATATTTAGGAAAAAGCACTTGACTGCTTCAGAGCCAGCAGGTGTCCGTCTTGGACGCTTTCCACATATCTCACAGGACAGGATTACTTAGATGCAGTACTGAAATCCTAGGGGACTCCAGCCTCGCAAGGAAACCTGCTCCCCCGCAGCTCAACGGCTGCTTCGCTGGGGCTCACATGGCTCCAAGGCAGGCAGGGACGTGCAGATCCCGAGGACCGTGTGGGAGATGCTGGTGGGGTGGGCACAGGGTGCTGTGGGGCCACCCCTGGTCACCTGCTCCCATGGACCAGGGCTCAGGCATGGCAGGGACAGCATCCACCGCTGCTGCTCTGACAGGCACCAGCTAACAGCCATCGCTTGCAAAGCTGCTCGGTAGAGGTGTGGACGCAGGCGACAGCTCACAAGTTTACAGCATGTGTGTGTGAGGGCCAGGCACCGTAAGCAAAAAACATCATCTCTGTGTTCCACTACTAAACCCAACAGCATAAATACAGCGACTGCTCTTGCTGAAGTACCCGATCCCCAAAACTGTTTGAACTGGGTAGGGGCAAAATGCCACTGAGAGACAGCAAGCCTTATGTTACCTTTAGAAGAGAAATAGCCATACACGAACAGGAGAATAGCCTGATTATAAATATATAAAACAGTCTTAATTTTATGGGACATAAATATTTTCATGAAAACATCATCTGGCCCAAGGTGCTGGCCCATTATGTGTCTCTTCTTTAAAAAGAAAAGATAAAAATTCTTTACTCAAGATTCACCTTCCTGGATCTTTCAACAACAGCCTCATTGAGTCTTAGGCTGGTTTTTTGGGTATGTGTCCGGTCAGCTCACAGTCCCCACGGGAAGTCCAAAGCCTGTGATAATTATGGGTTTAGAGTATTGGGTACAGTAAATCTGAAAACCGCAATACAAAAATAAATAACTCTTAATTCCTCATCCCTACTCTTCATGTCCACAAAATAAAAAAACCTGCACAAGCCAGACTGAAACTCTCTTACCAGATGATACTTCAATGAGGTAGCACCTAAATGGGACATTCCAGAAAAAAGCCTCTTTATTAAAAAAAGAAATGGAGCATTCTACTTTACATTTATTCAGAGATGCAGCTCCCCAATCATTTATGAAAACTCTTTCATAAGATTTAGAAGGGGGAAAAAGGAAACAATGAAATGACTTATTTTTAATCCGGGGTTTAAAGGCTTTTTCTCTTTCCAAAAAAAAGTCCCACACACAAAGAAAGAAATTCAATGCAAACCTCTGTTTCTGTATCGTGAAAGCCCCTTCGAGCACCAGAGTAATCAATTTCTCAGAGCTTGTGTGGTCTACAGCAAAAGCCAAAGAAGGTATTTAAGTTTATACAGCCTTCAGCATTTTGATGGTTTGCTTTTGAAATACGGCATGTTTAAATTTTATGTCTTTTTTTATAGTTAGTTATGTCTTAAGAAAATGGTTGTTGTCAGTAGAAAAAATAGAAACAAAGGAGAATAAATGAAATTCAACCTGTTTTTGAGCTGCTTGCCCATTCTAAAATCAGAGTAATTCAAAGTTGCACCATGAAAACTGTTACAATCATAATTATAGCACCTTTCATTATATACCCATTATATATATACCCAGTCTTATTTTAGCATCAAACACTTTGGCTTATACTAACAAAGAAAAAATATTGAACAAGAGTGGTGCTCCAATGCCAAGCACCACCAGATAAGCATCCACGCAAATTTACAGGAACAGTAAAGCAAATACTTTGTCAGATGTGAGAGAACTCTCTACCTTTTCTTGACCAGAAAGTCAAAGGCAAACCATAAATCATTTCAGGATGGGGAAAGGAGTCTTTGTCCTTATGGTAACCCCAACTTCCCACCATGAAAGAAGTCCATCTTGAGGCAAGATTTTACAGCTGGGATTTAACTCACAGGGTGGAAGAAGTGTGAGATAGAGCACTCTTGTAGGTAGGAACAAACTTCTCCAACAGACTTCTCAATCTTTCATCAGTACGTTTTGGATCCAATTCACTTACCATGTGGGAACAGCAAATGGGGAACAAACTGTGAATTCAAATAACTGTAAACTCAGCAAGATGTGGAAATAAAACACAGATGGTGCACTTCAGATTAAGGGTCAGCATTTCAGCATCGCTTTCCACTTTTACATTGTGATAGGTGATGTATAACAACCACCTCCTCCTCGAGACAGCACTCTAATTAAACCATGACTCACTTAGGAAAACAAGGAGGCAAGTGATACCTCCACAGAAGCCTCCCTGCCAGTCGGGAGGAGCTAAGGTTACTTTGTTAAGCTGTGGCTCATGGTTTTGCTGCTTGAGGATTAACGTTTGGGAGTGGAAGTTGTCTCTGCTGGACAGGCACAGCTGAAAAAAAGTTCCTTCAGCTTTTCCAGCTCCCAGGCGCACTGCGGCAAGGCTGCTCTACCTGGCAGAGCTGTGCCCAGCACCCATCACAGCCCCTGCCACAGCACCCACTTGGTCCCCTCTTCACCACCTACATCTCCAGCAAGATTTTGCAGAGGCTGCTCTGGTAGCTGTTTGCAAAGGCCAAGAACACAACCACTGCTACCAGCATTACCCTGTACAAACCCTTACAAAGTGCCTGGTACTAAAACACCTCTGGAGGTCCGCATCGTGCTTGCCTGAACATTGGGTTCATTTCATTCTCTGAAACTGATTTTGTCCTAAATCCCAGGAATGGAATTTAGGATGACTTTATTCTTGCTGTGAAGTGTTAATTGCATGCCCAGGGCCCTCTAAGAAAAGGTCTGCTTGTGAGCACAAGTTCAAAGAAAAAATAAAGCAGTAAGTACAGATCAGATGACAGAAGAACTATAAATCTATAGGAGCTTGAAATGCCAGATAGAGAGGAGCAGTAGTGATTTTAAGGTGACTATTACCTTCAAAATATGCCGGAGGTTGTTTATCAGATCAGAGTTAATGAGGGAGAAATCTAATAGTACTATAATATTAAATTTACCATTTTAATGGTATCATCAATGTTCTATAATGTGGGCAATTTACGGAATGTCTGTCAATGTGATTCGCCAGTGTGGTTAGTTACGCAGGAGCAGCACTATCGCATCTCATCAGCCGTTCCCTTCTAGAAGGCATTGGGTGTTTTGCAGAGGATTGCAGAAGGCTAAGTGAGATAGCAAAATATATATTTAAAATTATGGGTATGTAAAAATGGGAAAGATATTTATGAACATTATGGGATGTTTACATTCCTGAAATGACTGGATCCAGCTCTGCCCCATTGTCAAGTCCAGCCTTCCTACTTCTGCACTGCCATTTAGTGTCCTGCTGGGTTTTCCTCAACTCTCTTGCACATCTTGCAACACTTGCCACTTTTCTCAAAACCTTACATACCTAGATTTAGGAGAGCTAAAAATAACGTCACTATTCAAGTACATTTTCAGCTCTCAGACATTAGGCCCCTTTGAACAAAACAAAACACCAAAAAACCCACACCCTAGAAAAGCATGAAAGAAGATGGCAGTAAGGGCTCAGAAACTAACAGGTAAATGAAAAGAGTCAAAATATCCAGTCTCAAGTTTTTGATTACTAATTCAAGACCTGTGAACAGCAGCAGATGGTAATGCTGCATTTATAAATATCCATCTCCTCATGTATTTAAGGAAGAGTTTGCTAAAAGCAGCAGCTTCTTAATTTGGAGTTCCTCCTTCCTCTGTCACCTGAGCCAGCCCCTCAGTTCTGAGGGACGCCAGTTCAAATTCCTAATACAGCAAAGATTATCTGCACATTTTTAGCATATGACAATCTCCCATTAAGTAGCTTTAAATTTGGTAGAAAAATCCATACTGTAGAGGCAGTATTCGAGCTGCCACGATGGTCTGAGATAAAAATGAAGTATCATCAATTTATCTAATAAGCGATACTGCTTCTTCCTACAGACCTCCTTTTACCAACATCAACATTTGTCTACTGTTTTTTTCCCCTGGTAAATGAAGTGTTAAACCTGAAGTTTAAAGAAAAAGGGCAGGTAGTGAATGAATGATGAAGTATGAAATACAACTCAATGGCAGATGACACTTCCAAGGGTCTTCAATGTTCTTCTCCGTCTTCAGCTCCAAAAAGACCCTGCAAGTAGAACTGCTAGATCACTATCCACCTGATTACTCTGTGATACACATCTCATTTTGAAGAGACATTAGCCTTTCAAAGAACCATTTATTAAACATTTCCATTTAAATAATAATTTTCACAATCCTCAGTGAAACAGATGTATTCCCTCTTAAATCACTAATTAAGAGCAGCCTGGGACATTACAAAGCCCTTTAAAAAGAATTCAGGGAACTAGTGTCCCCCTTAAACAAATCTGTTCTGGCAATGACCCAGGAATCTTGACTTCATAACTCAAACCTCTAATTATTCAAGAGGACATTATAAAAAAAGGATACATCTAGACCTTTACAACTAATAGGAAAGATTTATTTCTCCTTCAATAGGGGCAGAACTAGAAATATTTGTTCTATTTTTTCTCCCTTCATATTCACTGGGGGTGGGGGGGAAGGAAATCAATGAAGATTAATTTACAGAGTTATCACTAGTAAAGGTACTGGGTATGACTCTCCCCAAAGAAAACCAGCTAGCAGAACCTAAACAGCTTTATAAACGATTACACGGCTAATATCCTCTCTGCTGAAATAAAGAGAGAAAGGATTTAGAGGACAAATACAGCACACTATGTGAAGAAGCATGGTAATGTTAAAAAAAGGATAATTGTTTGAAGATGAAATGTAGCAAGTCTGCATCCCCATCAAACTGCCAGGAGCTTGCATCTGCCATTGCCCTCCTGGGCTCAGAGACTATCACAGTAGCAATATATGTGACTGGGAATCACATAGGCATTTCCTCCTCTGCAATGCCACTGTTTTTGCCCACGCTACGTTGTAGGTACTGCACTGGACCAGAATAATATCATATAAATAGGATTTTCAGGTGTCCTCTTTTAAGTACTGACATCTTTGATGAAAGAAGCCAGGACTTTTGTAACTGTGAAACCATCATGCAAATCAACACATCCAAGCACAAACATACCTATCCAGACTGATGGGTGCTTTCTAGAGGGAGTTAATCATGAAATACCAAATGTGAATCCCAAACGCAAATGTGAGTGGAAGAACAGGTTAAAGAATGGCTACACATTTGATTTTTCCTCATTTTAAACTGTTCCTTTTGCCTGGAACACTCATTCTCTTGGCTTGTAGCATAATCAATACACCGTAAACCTTGAACAGACACATGGGGGTAGTCGAAAAGAAATCAAACTGCCTCAATGAAATCAAAAGCTGAGACACTGCAGCCATCACAAAAGATCTAATCAGGACCCTGGGACATCGTATGAAAAACCATGGCAGGACAGAGCCAGTTTTGAAGTAAATAATGTGGGGTAATTCATCTCCACCCCTTCAAGCTCCAAACAGCAGTACCTGCCCTCAGCTCTGATTTACTCTCTGCTTTCCAAGAGACTCACAACCTTAGAAACGTTTACGTTTTAAAACATATGCACAGACGTTGTTTGCACTACCTAAATACCCACTCGCAGATGCTCTACCATAGTACAAAGCAACCGCAATGAAAAAACGCAAAATTAAGTACACCGGGGACTAACAAAGAAAACAAAGAAAACTAGCCATGTAATCTCTTCCCACACTTCTTACCCAAATCTCCTTTGGCAAGTGGCATGGGAGAGCCTATAAGGCCGAGCTCTTCTGCTTTGTACTGTTCTCTGGTGCCTCATGCAATTTCAACTGGGTGTACAGTGAAATACAAAAAAGCTATTCCTCACAAATGGGTAAGCAGATGGAGCAATATTTGCCATCATAAGTGCTTTTATTTCCAAACGTTAAAAAAAAAACAAAACAAAAAAACCCACCCACAACCGACTGGCACAAAATGCACTATTGATCTGAAAGGACAGACCAGATGGAAAAAAAGGTCTGAAGTCTCCTATATTAAACAGAAATGACTGTGTATAGAAAGGAATGAAACTGTAGAAATATTGGCCCTGTTGCTCAAAACAGGGCATTTTTCTCTCTCAAAAGTGAAAACACATCTGGTTCACTAGTATGTGAAATAATTATATCCCAGAAAACTGCAGGGGACTCTGCTGCAATTCTGCACTCCCTGGAACACAGCTACAAGGATTTTCTAAACCCACTGGTTGTACTCACGATACAGTCCCTGCTGAAAATACAGGAAAAAGTAAATGTGTGTACATTAGCTGGCATGGAAAATACGCCTCATATTCTTCAGACTTAGATTAACTCACAAGCAAATGTTCTTGAGAAAAATTATCTTTACATACTGCTGGTACCTGTATGTTGCAGCCTAGTGATAAGGACACTATTTTAAAAATATTTAAAACTTTTTCCTAACATAAATCTTGTAAAACAATTAATTATTTTTTGTGTGTTAGAAAAAAGATCAGTCTGCTGTTTGTCACCTTATCAGTGTGGTCCTTCAAATGAATATTTCATGGATACTGCAACTTTTTGTCATTACAAAAGCAGAATTACACCTCTAGGAAGGGAACTGCAACAGAAGGTACTTGGATAATAAATAAGGCTGGAAAGCTTTTGAGAATTCAAAGAACATTTGTGTACATAAACTGATGATTTATTGCCTGTGAAGAAAAATAATGTGCACTGTCAGTGATTCTGTTTATCCGTAATAAAAAGTAGTAACTAAAAATAACTTCCAAATTGTGACTCAAATATCCCCACATGTAAAAACACATGCATTTCTAACATAAAGGTCTTTCTGCTTCACTTCAACAATTTTTCCCAGTATATGGATACACTATTATACTCAATATTCTAAAGAAAAGAACCTTCTGTAAACTGGTTTGCATATCCCTTCTATCAATTCATTTTGAAGTTCAGAAATACTTATGGGGAACCCAGTGCTACAGGACTTTAAAAGCTATCCTGGGAAATCACCTAAGTCTGCATGTTTGACAGCAGTTTCATCACACCCCAGCCCATTTAGTCTCTCTAGTCCTCCATTAGCTGCAGATGATGGTGGTTATGCATGTAGCGGCTTATCCGACTCCTGGAGCAACTAAACTACCCTTTGGTAGTTCAATTATCCATGGAAACATTTAATCCAGATAATAAGGTTCAATGTGCTCTTCTACATCCACTTACTAAAGTTTGTCCTATAAATACTGTGAAGTTCTCTTGTTCAATATTATTGGTTTTCCTTAGAAAGGAGACTTTTCCTTTACACCAGCAGATCGCTTGGAATAAAGAAACTTATTCTCAAATTTCCTACTGAAATGTGAGAGAGCTCGGGCCCAGCCAGGTGCCTGGGTGTCACTGTCTTTTTTTAAGCCTCCTTACAGATCACTCGACAGTTACACTATTGATTTTTATCCATTTCTTTCCATTTTGCTCCACACTCCCCTGTAAGACTAACCACAACAGTTGGAGCTACTGTTCTGTAATTGAAGACAGAGGAACAGATCAAACTCTGGGAAGCTGAGAGAACAGACAGCAGAAATGAAAGTGGTAAATCTCTAACGTTAAAATCTCCAGCCAATTAATCCCAGGGCATGTACTTGTTTTGGGAAAGTGAATCAACTGTTGAATTATGACCTCCTGAGGTTTTAAAAGGCAATTTTGGGAAGAAGAGGGGGNCATCTAAGACTTAACTCTAGGCTAGCCATTACATTGTCCTTGTTTCATCTACCATCAAAAAGACCTTGCATTTTCCAGAGTTTTGCTTCATAAGACTACAGACTGGCAAAGAAAGGAATTGCACAGTACCAAAATAAGACAAATGCAGAATATACACGAATAGGGAGGGGACCACTGATCTGTTATTTCAGTCATGCCTGCACCAGGTACACTGTTTCAGCATAGCTGCCTCTGCATGTGACACAGGACTTGAACAAGTGGAGAATCAAGTAAATGTGCTCAGGGCAAACAAACCAAACACATGCTGAGATACGCTTTTATGGAAATAACAACATCTCTCTGATTCTTCTTGATACACTGTGAAAAGAAAACTGCTGTCAGGTTGCTGAGAATAAGCAACTAGGACAAATGGCCAGTACTGCTTGTTTATTTTAAACAGATGCCCTCTACCATCATTTCAAAATGAGGAAGATAATCCTCTCTGTTCAGCCGTCTGGGAACAGTGGTTTAGACACACTGCTGCACTATAACGTTAAAGTAAGTTGCTATCGCATATCTTTCTCAATTAACACTATTGCACAGATATCCCAAGGTAAGGCTACTTGGAAACACCTATTTAATGGATATATTCTTACATGTACTTCCAACTAACCGCATTTTCCACTAAGGAAATCTTCACATACACCAATCCTGTTTGGGGGAGTTCTGCTCCTAAGAAACACTCTGTAAAACCTAATGCCAGGATGTCAACACACTCTACATCATGGACTCTCAGCCTCCCCCCGAATCAGATGTAATGCAAGTCACATCAACTTCTGTTAGCACAGGTGGACTCAGACATGCCACAAGGTGCCCCAGCAAGATGCCACACACAGTTGGTAAACCTGCCCTTTTGCTCATAAGAGCTTAGGCTGGCAAAATTGAGCTGGAATAAGCAAAATCTGCACTAGAAATAAGCTGTGGGCAAAGTCTCTGCATCAGTCAAAGCACTTCTGGTACAGTCAAGGCCAATCAGTAACCATGAAATTGTTGCCAATTCACAGTCTACTCCAAGCTCAATAGAGCCATTAACTAGCCCACAAATAGAGCATTATTTCTGGTGATCTTCATTAGGCACACGAGAAAACAGGAAAAATGTGGTGCTTCAAAACAAAATGATGCAGAGGGGACAGCTTGAGACTGGACCAACATCTTGCTAATCTGGATGATGTATTTGAGGGTTTTTTCTAGTTTTGACAGTGGATCCTACATGCTAGGAATGAGAATAGTTATTTATCTGAATACACAAGAAGTATAACTTTGCTCAAGTTTAAGGTGCTGATTTTTCTTAAGCAGAAGACAAAAATACTCTAAAAAAAAGTCTCTGACCCAGCATGTGAAGTTAACAGTGAAATGAGAGCATCAGGAAGAAAGTAAAGGAAATAACACACAGTTGGTTCAGCTGAAATAAAAGGTAGTTCAATGGCTGAACTGCACTAACTCTTTCAAAGACTTGTACATTGTAAATGCATGGCTTCATTAGCACTTATGCACCAACCAAATACATAAATAAGGTGTCCTGCCTCTCTTCCTTACTCTGGCTCAGTCCTAAATTAGGATGCTGAAGTTGTAAATTCCAGAGGAGAATGCTTTGGGTCTGTAAATAAACCCGTGGGTTTGGTGTGATAGTAACAGCAGAGCACTCACAACGGCACGACAACGAACCAAACCAAGCTTGTCACAAACAACCAAACCAAGCTTGTCACAGCTGTTGTTTACTACAGATCTTTGCAGAAAAAATCAGCTCAATGGGGAGCAGGGAGCTGAGGGTACGAAGACTCGGAGGAAGCGTGCTGGAAGGGCAGAGGGCACTGAGGAGCAGGGGAAGACCTCAGCTTGCAAAAATAACCATGTGGTTCATCTACTTGTTTCAATAATACTTCACTTTTGGGTCCACTTCAAGGTCTCATTTCTTTATGACAGCTCCCACATTTAGGGATGAAGTGCTCTGGTCTCTCAGAAAACCATCCTGTGTCACCCCTTTAGGCAACGCTCATATCCCCTTTGGGAGCTGACATCATCCCGCTCTCTTACCCTCGATTATTCACCAGAAAATAAAGCAAACTCTTAACCAACTCTCCTAAAGTAAAAATCTATATGATGCTTGAGCAGTGTGTCATTGTCATATGAAATAACAAGGTCAAGTCAAACTTTCTGCATCTTTCCTCCCCTCTGCTTGATCTCTATCTTCTACAAAAGCTATAGCCTTATCTTCACTCCGTTCCCAAGTCAGCCAAGCACGCAGCCAGCACGCGGCTGTGAGGGAAACAGAAGCCCTCTGGGTTTTCTCACCACCTATACCGAACTAGTCAAGAGCTGAACCATGTGGGATTCTTATTAGGACTTCTGGGGAAGAACTGGTTAACATCTCCTTTCTCCATTTTACATTTACTAATTATCACTTCATTTAGCCCTTGTATCAGTGCAACAAAAAGCAGCTGTCAGGCCAAGCATCCTCAGTCCAAGTGACCTTGTGTTCTTGTTCGTGTTTACCACATAATCAGCAGGGAATTCCATTTTCAAAATACAAGACTTCATAATCCATTAGCACTAGAGATTGGTCCAGGGCTCTGGATTTACTGGTCACGTGTACCAAGGAATAAAAATATGAGTGTACAGCTAGATTAATCTCCAGACCTGTACAGCATCCCAACCTACCGTGTGTGCAGCAGTCTCATTCAAATTCACACATGAATATTAGCATCATTCTTAAAGGCTACCGCTAATACCATCCCCACAGTACATGAAAAAAAAAATAATTGCTACCTGCTTTACAACTCAGAAAGTATGGAGACACACAATAACTAACTCCATTTCTCAGAATTTCCATTTGTTTCATAAATGGAACATAAATACTGATGTTCTTATTAATATACCGACAACCCATATCTCCCCCAGCTATTTCTAAAAGGCAGGAATCGCTTTCACTGCTCTTAATTTTAAATCAAAAGTCTTTAGCAAGTCCAAGCAATTTAGCTCACCATCAAGCTCAATAAATCAGAGAAAAGAATCAATGGAAAGCATTTCAAAATGTAACCTTAGTAACACAAAAAATTCTTCCACAGAACTTATGTTCATTTGCTGTATTTGCTGCTGTAGAAATTGGAATATAACACGTAGGCAGAAGGACACGAGCATCACGACATTGCATCTCCCGAGCCTAACGTTGCACGTGCTCTCCTAGAAGGCACTTTTCACAGTATGCTTTAAAAACCTGCAGCCTGACAAGTTAGATGATTGAAAACTAATCATATTTCATGTTGACAAAATGGAAAATGGAAGTGTTCAATAGAAAATAATAATCCATATTTATTCTTTATGTCCGTGCACAGCACCTTAAACGTAATTTGGTCCATGCTTTCCACTGGTAAAATGAAAATAAACTCAAGGGTGGTATACACCATCTGCCATTTGAAGAATCAACATTTGTCAGTCTTACCACACAATTTTAACTGTGGTCCTACACAGTTCTCCTGCATGCAACACAGATTGAAAATGGCTATTACTCTATGTACCATTATGTGATATTTGTTGGCAAACACCGATTTTTGAGTGGCAACATCATTATTCAATATTTATATAAGTCTACCAGGATAAAAAACCTCTGATTCATGTTGAGATAGAAAACTCCAAAATATTTTGCTGCTCATCTCAGTATGCTATAACTAAGATGGTTACTAGTTCTTATCCCAGCCTGATCTGAGAGGCATACCATTATCCCCACAGCTCATCAAAGCTCAAGCAGAAAAACCTTTGCTTTAGAATAGCCTCTCCTGGCAGCTGGGGAATGCCAAACAGAGGTGCAATGAAATTGGATCATTCTTCAGTCTTTGTACATCTTCCCAAAATGCCAAGGACAGTCTGATTTTGAGTAAAGATTCTGAACTCATAAAGATCACACTCTCTAAACTTCTCAGTTTTCCTCCTGGTTGTTTTTTGAGTGAAAAAGAGCATTTCTTTCTCAGCTTCACTACCTCTTGCTGCTTATCTCCTACTTGAATTGAGGATGACCTTCCAAAAGTGGCAGTTGCCTGCTACAATGGCACCCAGCCATAAAATGCTGTTCAATTTCACAAGTTAAAATAAGCATCAGACATGAAGTTCTGCTAAGGAAATAAAAATAAAAGCACGTTTTTTTATTCATAGTTTTCAAACCAATAAAGGAACATTCACCATAATGATATTAATGAAGACTATTTCTAAGGCAAGTACTCACGTCATAGCTGCTTTTTAGGGTTTTTTCTTCACAGTAAGCATCACAGGCCTGCATCAAACCATCAACTGTTCCAAAAAGATCATCAAAAAAGCAGAGTTCAAGGATGAACTGGCTTCTTTTTCAACCCTACCTGAACCCTATCTGCTGTCACACACGGAAGTCTGCCCAAGCTGAAAACTGAGTCTCCCCTGGAGCCATGCACACGACCACATGAAGGCTGCCTCAAAAAAAAAAAAAAAAAAAAAAAAAGAAATTCTACTGCATGTAATCCACCAGGTCAATGTTTTGTTACTTACAAGGCACAGCATGGCGATAAAGGTTATCTCTAATAGTCTGCTGTAGATCGTGATCCGGCGATCCTTTCTGAAACCTCTGGTTGAGATAATGTCTCAGGTCTTTGTTCAGTCTGCTTCCTGCAAAGAAAAAACAGCCATTTATTTATTTCTAAATGCACACAATTAACATTTCCAATTCAGGCAAATGTTAGACTTCCATTCAGAGTCCCCTAAATTATGGCATGCTGACTTTATGAGCGGAGGCTCATCTTCCTCTACAAATGGCTAATTACCAAAAATAACTCGCTGTAAACAAGAGGTCTCTCTTGTCTCATAATGCATCTTTCTTCCTGTGGTGTTAAACAGATCATCATTCCCCTTTATCACTCATTTGTCTGAGCAAATGGAGAAAGACAGATGATGAGAAAAAGAGGAAAAATAATAAAGGTAGAGTATTGCTTTTGCAACTCACTGGAGGGTGAGCTGGGCAGACAGACAGAAGGGAAAGGCTGCTCCCATTAAGGGTACTAATACAGCTGAACATGGCACAAAATCAAACAAGCGCTATACTTCACACTGGTATCTACTCCAGCACACAGCAGGAGTTAGGAAAGAATTGATTGAAGGAGTTAAGAGCACCCAAAGTCCTTAAAAACAACAGAATAATATCTGACACTTTTCACTTAAATCTATTTATTTCCCCATTCAGTTTTGAACACTTTCAGAAGTGTGTGAGAATACAGATGAGTTGAAAACAAAACAAACAAACAAAAACAAAGAAACATAGTTGTTAATGAACATTGCCAGTTGCTTAACACCAAATCCTTTCTTGTAGCAGAACATATGAACTGGAGCAACTTAATGAGGTCTTTTCCCAGAAATGAAATATTTCCAAATCTGGAATAACATTGACATTAATTTGACTGACGAGCAAAACCAACCCCACAAGAACATACAGGCAACAGGGATGGAAACTCTTTTGTCCTAAAAAAAAACAAAAGAAAAAAAACACTGGAAAAGCTTCAGAGAAATACAACCAAGATGATCCAAGTCTAAAGCAGTTGACACACAAGGACCAAGACAGCAGGCTGGGATGCTGCAGCCTGTTGGGGTCATTGGTCTCCAACATGCCCAGAGGGTGGGTGGGGACTGGCTGCTCCCTGCCTCTCCCAACACAAGGACTAGGAGACACCAACGAAAGCTAACGGGAGCTTGGTTCAAAACCACACGACAGTGGCAGTAGGTCACACAGGCTGTGACAGATCTCCTTGCTGGATAGCACTGTGGGTGCAAGAAGCTTATTGAGGAGCTTCAAGGGGAGACTGGAAAAGCACTTGGAAGACGGACACATTGGAGGTTGCAAAAGAGGGTATAGGAAATCCCTTGAGCTGACAATGAATTGCTGGTGGCTGGGAGATCTGGGAAAAGAAGTGGGGGAATATCAAATGTCTTGCTCTTTTCCTTTCCTTTGCTAGGCATCTTATTTTATGGCCACAGCTGGAGCCAGAATGCTGGGCTACACAGACCTTGGGCTGAACCACTGCAGCTGTTTCTACCGTCTTTTATAGTTTGCATTACGATTTTTTGGATTGTGAATATGTAATGCAGAGGTCATCTCAATACTTGTTGACGCTGAACATAGCATCACAGTTGCAGATTCCTGGCTGGAGCCTCTACGAATCACTGCAGAACAAATCAAGAATAATAATACTGCAGTGGAGTGCAGTTGGACAGTGGGTCTGGGAGGCAGCAGTGGTACCAGACAAACAAGAAAAAGAGTGTAGACCATTAAATGACCATGGGCAGGAACAGCCCACCTGCCTAATGCAGTCCTGCAACATTTTAACAGAAATGTTAGTTTAAAAACAAAACTAAACACAAAAACCCCTAGTCCGAAATACTAAGTCAAATTCTAAAAAATAAACAGGTGATTTGTATTTAGGTTCTCCAGGCAGCTTTTTTTTTTTTTTTTTTTTTTTAAGATTAAAATTCTTATTGAAGAAAGGAAGACTGAGGCAGCAGGCCCAGCTATTAAAAGAAGGAAAAATTTTAAAGACCAAGTTGCTCATTACAGAAATGGCTCAAACAACAAAACTGAAATTAAGGCAGACAAAACTGGCTCATCACGCTTTCCTGAGTTACCCCAGCAACACCCCTCACTCCAAGAGCAGATTATCAACCCATTATCTAATAAATGGTCTCTGGTTATTACACTATAAAAATGGTTTCCCACATAGGAGGCACGTGGAGGGTTTGGTAGACCCGTGGGCTACAGTTTTCCAACTTCAGAGCTGACCTTCCAAACTCCAGATATTTGATTTCGTACCACATCGTTTTACTCCAGAGCAAGACTGGGCACAAAAAAAGAGCATCTGCTGAAATAATAAAGCATTTCTTTCCGTACTTTTCTTTGCACAAGAGATAGTAAGACAAGGTGGTTTTTCACAACAAAAAGAACAAATACGACGAACAGTTTGGACATAATGCAAGGGCTTATTCTAGTGAAGAAATTAATGCACTGAACTGCATGTATCATATAACGTAGGCTTTCTCCTGAAACACTGTGTGATTCATGATTCAATGATTTGTGTCACAATAATGACTAGAGGTGAAAAAGCTCTGCTGAGCTAGGGCTTGTTTGACCACAGAAAATATGCAATTTACTGATGAAATCTGCTTTTAGCTTCCCTCCGTGCCCATTCCATCTAGCATCTCAGTCTATTATGGCCCCCGCTGGAAAGTTTGGTTATTTGGTTTATGCAGTAGCTGGGATTTCCCAGCTGAGTCACTGATGCACTAGCCAAGATGGCACTTCCAAAAACAGGCGCTATAGCAATACTGACACTCACATGATTGTCCCCTCAGGGAGCTCACAGTGATGCTCATTTCTATTACATTTATTTTAAATGGAGGAAAAAAAAAGAAAAGAGAAATAAAAAACCAAAATGCTTGCTAAGCCACATTTTTGTTGCTAAACTCCAGAAAATTCTCAATGGAAATAAGGGCTTCTTGCAGCCCTGACAATCTCGGCTCAGCAGCCGCTGAGACCACAGCTGTGGACAAAAACAGGCTCACCCCATGCAACTCACTCCAGAGCATGGAAGAAGAAAATGAGCTAACACAGAAACTAACACCACATAGAAAGCTGCCAAAAGGATCCACCCTGGAACATGTTGGATTCTTTATCATTTGAGATTTTTTGATGCACTCTATCTTTTCCAAAAATCTCCTCAGACTTGAGAGGGCACGTGCTTGATATTGGCATTATTTAGTAGATTCTAGTGCTAGACATAAGTTTACAAACTCTGATAAATTCTTTTTGAGCCTGAAATGTATGCACCCGCAATTCCTGAGAATCTGAAAGATACGCCAGTGACATTTCAGCAACCTCCTGTGTGCAAATTGTAGCAGTAAAATTCATTCTGATCCCCAGGGGCACCCCGTGCCGGTGCACGCTCCCTCTGAAAACGCCTCTCACCCTCCAATGGCTTCTGTCCATACACCAACCACCACCAGGCTGAGTTGAAGGGCAGGTGCCCAGAACCGCCTGATTTTATGCAAAAGTGTAAAGTTTAATTCCTTGCATAAATTGTGCTCAAGAAAATACCTGGCTCCAGTTTCCTTAAAGATGAGCTGTGTTAACTAGAAGTATGCTACTACCTTTCAAAATACTCCTCTGTTCTCAAGGAGATTGGATCTTACATTTACTCTTTTGAGATCCTTTCTTTTCTTCTCTGCTAAAAGCATGTAAAGAAATCCTACAGTGATAACAGCAGAGGAACAAAAGGTTCAAGCCAGAAACAGCAGTTTCCAAACTGGAGGATACAGGTCTTACGAGCCAGTGCTCAGCTCTTCCTTCCTCCTGGCCAGGATACGTTGCAAATGCATTCATTTGCACACAGAAAAATCACCTTGTTATTTCTGTAATAAAAATTAGGCTGATATATCTAGCTTTAGAAAATCACACATTAAAAAAATGCAAAAAGAAATTCTCCCCTACTAAACACAACAAAATTCATATTTTAAAGTTTTAGAAGTTCAAAGACTGGGTTTTGTGGTTGCAACAGTTTCCTTCCTTTTTTTTCCTGCTGAATGAAACCAATGCCTTCCTTTATGTGCAGATACAGTCAGAGAACCAACTTTCCATTGCTTCTCTCCCCATTGTACTACTACAAGTCTGAGATGTTTCCATCTTATTATCTGAATTTTTTCTTTATCTTTGAATGAAACAAAGGGCAACTCACTGAATGGCTGGTTTTCTCAATTATTCTTAATTATTATACTGCATTTTAGAGTACATCAATTGTTCTCCCAAACCATTACATCATAACAACGTTTTAGTGACAAAAACAAACTTCAAGGGGGAAACAAAACATCTCTCATAGAAAAAAAAATATTACTGACATACAGTTTTCTGAGAAACAAACTGTGCTTGTCAATTTTGTGGAGATAAATATGTAACCTAGATGTTTCTGTGTTTAATGAAAAATATTGACTGTTTCTAAACACACTTCTTTCAAACCCTCAATCCTCTGTCACATATTTGTCCTCCAACAATTACCTAATACTAAAGTCACTAGAGAAACTATGCTTTGAATTATGCTTTGATGCTTATTGCTACAATTCCCAGTTTCTGCAGGGAAGAAGGCTGCATACCAGATCATCTAATGCTGTCTTTGCTGCATAACAACATCCATCTCTTCCAGAGCACTACCACCAGCAAGCAGCAGCGCAAACCTGGGGCTGCAAGCTTCTTGCCTTATTGACATATGAGCTTCCAATAAGGAAAGCAGACTGCATAAATGACCAAGCAAAATCTGATTTTTTTTCAAGAAAAAGCTGAGCGTGAACATCGTAGGGCTGACAGCACCTTCCTGCCAGCTGGTATATAGTCTATGCCAGAATTGTGCAATATGTATATTGTGAAGATATATTTTGAACTCATGTTTTATGCATGTGGAAACTATCATTTTAGAGTTTATATTAATTACTGCAGCAGGTATATACCATTTATGTTTTGAGATGGTCATAGATAATCCTGATAAATCGCTATACTCTGATGCTGCCTATAGATGCTTGTGTGAAGATGGGTCAGGGTCAGGCCTGGGACACAGTGGTTTCTGACCTATATTACACTCCTACAAGCAGGTTTACACTAGTATGTATTTTTGCTTTATGCTTCTTTGGGAAGGCTACCAATTGCTACATTCACAGTGACTGATAGCATCTGAACTGGAAAAACCCATTTTCCATTCCTGAATTGCAGCAGAATCCCCCTTCTCTTGTCGGGATCTCTGTGTAAAGGCAGAGGATTCTCTGTGGGCAGACAAAGACCATTTCAAAACAACAGGGCCATGAAGCAATGAAAGGTTAAAGGCCTCGCTAAAGGGATAAAAGTGCAATAGAGTCATCTGGATTAAGGCGCTCTCTCGCCACCCTGATGTCTACATCAAGAGGGAAGGCTTCAATTTTTTAAAGACACAAAGATTGCACGTTGGATTTGCAGTATAAACCCCTGATTATAACGTACTGTCTTTCATCTGAAGATCTCTATCTGAAGGTATTTAACAAACATTAATAAGTTATCATGGTTGGCAGGGTTTTATTTCTGTGCTACAAAATGCAGAACTGCAGATAAGGGGGGAAAAAGAACCCCAAACAAACAAAACCCAAAAAAACCCCACTCATTTAGAGGTACAAGCAGAGAACCTGCAGCTCACATTTTCTAAAGTGGTGAGTGGATTTCCAATGCTAGTTGACTGGCCTTAAAGGCTGGGTGACTTCAGTCATGCTCCTTTCTCCAAGGCTGCTGCTCTACCCAGCAGGCAGGACTCAACACAAATTAATCTATAATTAGAGCCAAAACAGTTCCCCTTAATTATAAAGTGTATTACCTTAAGCTAGTTTTAAACCCATCATCCCCCTTAAAAAAAAAACCCTAGTTGTTTTTTTTTTAAAGAAATGTTAAAATATTAATAAAGTAACTAAAGACAACTTCTAAATCTGTTTTTAAGTTTTTACTAAAAAGAGGGACGTAGACAGGGCTCCTGGGAAGCAGAATCCACTTCTTAAAACTTTTCCGTACAGCACTTGGCACAACGGAAGTGCCAGGGCATCACCACTGTGTCTTACTAATGCTTGCAACGGGTTTTTCTCAAGTCCTTGTGTAAAGGTGGCCCTGGTACTCACACATATATTTTGTTAATGTCTGGAGAGATTCATATTCTATTTCTGGATCAATTAATATAATAATTTTCATGGCAAGGTCCAGTAGGCAGCAGCCCATCTCAGAAGACAAAATGAAGACTGAGTGGAGTTTTATCATTTAACAAGACTGCGCTGGTAACCACATCATCATCAAATATGCCTAATCCCAGCAGTTGTTACACAAATGATAATAGTTTGTGCTATATCATTTCATTCTGTCCCATCCTTGTCTTCCAGCTGCTGTCCAAAAGTCATTATAAATAATGGGGCTATAAAAGCCATTCAACAATTAGAAGATTCATTGGCCATATGCCAGCAGTGACAAAAGAGAGTGATTTATGTAAGATGAGTCTGTCACATCTGCCAGATAACAGTTTCATTACGCCTGTGGCTTTAAGGTCACAGTTTAACACTGTTCCAACAGCCATTTGTCAAGGGGGTGCTGGGGAGAAGAGGTGAAATACATCATGGTTTTGTTTGCTTTCTTGTTTTAACTACTAAGTAAATAAGCAAATAAAGTCCAGTACCTACTTTTGCTATTTCATGTCTCCTGTGAGGTCAAAGACACAAGGATATAGAAGTAAGACAGAAAACATTCATCATGGTTGGCCGGAGTTCAAATAAGATCACAAATCAAAAACATCCAGTTTAAAAGCCTTAAGGATTCATGTGGCTTCTTAAATTCAATATAATCTAAGCATGTTCTATCTTCCAGCCACCCATGAAATGAAGGCACCTTGTTCACCCACAACATGTTGGTATATTAATTGCTACTACATTTTCCTAACACAAGTAAACTTAAAAACCTTTTCTGGCTCAGTGTGCTAAAAAGATATTGCCATGGGAGTTCAGCTTAACAATTAACATGGCTCAGCAGACACCTGATTCGATTCCAATCCTGTTTTCTTCTCTTTTTTCCTCTATTTAAAAAAAAAACAAAACCAATAAAAAAACCAACCAAACAAACCAAAAACCAAACCAAACCAAAAAACCAAAAAACACCAATGAACTTTTATTGCTGGGTACAAACCACTCCCATAAAGTCCAGATGTTGGGAAGTCCCCCATAAATGCTTCAATAGCCTTGTCTGTCATTGTCAATGATTGCTTCCGTTCCAATTTGGAAAGTCTCCGTTGACAAAAACTACTGGTCTGGGGGTACAAACTGGGTATTTGTTGGAAATGCTACATCCAGTCCCAATCAGTACATTACTTTAATTCGTACCAGCCTGCTATAGCCAGACTCCAGACAGATGAACTGCTCGGATCAGAGCCTAGATGTTTCTGTTATTCTAACAAATCCATACCACAACCAAAGCAAAATGACAGCCCATCTTTACCTACCTTCCTGAAGTAAAACATAAAATACTTTCCAATTTTTATGCTTTCAAACTCTCTCAGAACAACAAAGCCACATCCATTGCAAAATCCTTCCAGTGGAAGGAAATTATGATAAACTGGAGGGTTATGCTATAAAGAATTGCACAAAGTTATAGGATGAACTACCTACACTGCAATAAAAGATGAACTACCCACACAGCAATAAAACTCAACTTTGATGGAGCATGGTTAAGACTTCAGCAGCAGCCTAGCTGCTGAATCAGCAGAGAGCACTTCAGTGCAGCTAGTAATTCCTGTCTGGAGAATGAATAACACTTGTTACTTTATTACTAACAGAACTTCTTAAAATATTATTTTAGGTGTAAGTTGTGAATCTGAAGGAGATGTATTCACTCAAAACTTTCAGGTCGTGTTCAGAATCAGGAGCAGGCAAGAGCTTTCTTGGCACAGTACTTTTTGGTATTGCTCTCAATCTGCATGGGTGAATGAACCAGCACTGAAGTGGTAATTCAGCATTTGCTGCTACAGAAATGCACTTAACAGATCATAAATCCTCGGTGAAACTATTCTACGAGCAACTAACCTAATCTACTGTATTCACAGGGTGCTCCACCTTATTTTCTGTGCATTAATAGTGATTCATATTTCTAGTGTAAATTTAAACAAATAGTCTTTCAGCTGAGAAGTGCCAAAAAAAGCCACAGAGCTCAAGCTTGAAGGTTGAAAAGCAAAAATATTATCGTTTAAACACCAGGCCTGAAAATTTTGAACGCCCGTGACAAATACAATTCTGTTGCCCCTGGTTGAATTCAGATCAGCAATGCCAGCAAATGTAGCAGAAAGACCAGCCTTTCGCCCCCTTTGGCCTTTTCAAGCTTCTGGTGCTCTCAAGTTTTAGCCTTGAATTTCTTGAAGCTCCTGGAGAAGAAACCTTCCTTCACCCTCTGACATCCTTGCAGCCCAGGACAACCCTGACCTGGGAGAGAGGGAGGCCATGCAGCCACAACGGCATCCCAGGAAGGAGAGCGTGGTCTGTCATGGACGGTGCCTGCAGGAAAGCTATCGATTACTATTATGTTTGACAGCAGGATGTCCTATAGGTGTGGCTAATACTGACAACGCTCTCAAAGAACAAGAAAATATGAAGAAACCAAGAGTCTCACAGCATCATTGCAGGCAAATACATCCTGAAGCATTAAGCCACTACAATATTAAAAAACTTGCCAATTCAAGCTCTCTTTTTGTGAGGATTCAAAGGGGAGCCTGGGTAGGCACAGTTCAGTCATCCGAGACCTACTGCATGAATGATAGTAGAAATCAGATCTTTCTACCTCGAGAAGAAACTACCAAGGTTTGAGTTTGGTGGTTTTAAGAGCATTGTTTAACTACATCTACAGTCCTGGATCCCTTCTGTGTCTGAGCAGGTCAAGTTGTCCACAGTGTCGGTGGGTAACACAAACTGCTGGGGGTTGCTAAAGCTGTGTCCACATTTAGGAAAAACCTGATTCTGTTGATCTTTGGCACAGCTTTGCTGCAGGCTGCAGCAGGTTTCCATGCAGAGCAGTCCTACCTTAAAGTAAAGGCATGAGGAAGATATGAAGACATTTTCTGCTCCTCTCTTCTTAAAGCATTTGATATCTTTTTTTGTCCATACGGAGCCTATAGCACCATGACACTGAATAAAAGATGACATTTCTCCAGAGAAAGCGGCAACCGTACCCGCCCTGGGAAAGTCTAGAAGGAGGGAAAATCTAATACATGTGAGGCAATGGGTAACTGAAAGCATGCAGCTCAAGCAACAAGAACATATGATGAATAGAAGAGGGAAAAGAAAGGTCAGCAGTATTAACAACTGTTGGCCATAGATACCTCTAAATGCATTTGAACTGGTCAGGCACAGAGCTTCAGAAACATGGCTTTACTGCATCCATATGGGTGCTGGCAGATGTAGAGCCAGCCAGGGTGCTTCTTGCCTACAGCATAGTTAATCATGAACCCAACTAACTAAAAGCTGGAGATTAACCACTACTACTCTGCTCTTGACTCATAGGAGTCTTCTTTTCTTCCCTCATGCTATTTTCAAGAAATGCTGCAAGCTCTTGCCTCAGCTTTTTGTTCTCCTTTTTCACTTTGAAGAATCCACAAACACAAGACAAGGAGGGAGCCCAGACTCTCAGGCGGTCTTTGGGAACGACAGCAGAGAGCAAGGTGATCCAAGGTGAGAGAAGGGACCTGCTGGGATCACAAATGCAGAATATTTTCCTACTAAAATGAACAATCTCCAAGATAAACCATAATACTGATTAACAGCCACACACGCTGTAAGGTTTTCACAGGAAAGCTTGGGGAGATAGGTGTGCAAACAACAAAGTAATACAACACCTCCAGACTTGTTTTTAATGAAATCTGGATTAGCATCACGCTAAATACTTTAGACAGTTCTGTGGCCAGATCAGGGTTGAACTAGAGGCTTAAGTTAACTGGCTGACAATCAAGCTATAACATTAAAGTCATGTCCATAAATGCTTCCTCTTGGCGGTGACCTTAAACCAAGCGCCCAGAGCAAAGCCTCAGCTCTGCAAAACTTTACAGAAAGCCAGACCCAGAGGTGAACTTAGGGAAGCAGAGACATTCTTCTCAGGAAGGCATTTTGTCTTGCACACAAAGGCACTGCTGTGTTGGGGCTTTCTGCACTGCGTTCCAGCAAGGAAGAGCAAAAGGGAATATGAAGCGGTCATTAGTGGCAGGAATCGTTGATGTTGCCACGTAGACTTTTTTTTTTTTTTTAAAAAAGTAAGAAAGAAAAGAAAAAACCTCCTACACATCCGAACTGAATGCAGAATGAAATCATTGTGAGAGAGTGGCATAGGATGCAGCCTCTTTCCATGAGTGGCTCTGAAAGATTCAGGCTGAGTGGCTCACGCCCCGTCTCCACTAAGCCTTTCCATCAATGAACACAGACCGGGCTACGTGAGCAACCCAATCTTCCGGTAATACTTCATCAGGAAAGCCCAGTCTGCATGGGAGCCACATAACAGCATTTGTCACTGACACCTACTCTGTAAAACTGTGTTGCATGAAGCAACCTGGATAAGGGAGCATTGTTTCTTTTCCTTTGCTCAGACTCAAAGCTGCCAGCGAGTCTTTCCTTTTCTGGGATGCAGGGAGGGCTTACGGGAGGCAGCAGAAGCAGGGCAGGGGGTGAAGAAGAAAGTCTAGATAGAATAGTAAGAACAGGAAAATCAAGATGAAAAGCACTTGCAGTCTTTCACTTAAAGGCAACGACCCGTTTCTGGAAATTAGATGCATATCTCTATGTCTCCTGAAAGGAGTTACCATATGTTCTAAAACTAGGATATAATATTTGAGCTGTAAAAGCCAAATCAGCTTGAGAAACAGACGGCATTACAATGCTTTAGCAGAACAAGCCCCACATAACAATATGCCAACAAACTCATTTTCTAGAATGGCACTAGGAAAATATTTGCAAAATCTGAAACCCATTCCCTAAATACAGCATTTGATTCTTCCAGAAAAATGGGGAAAAAAGTGACATACATGCCTGTATTTGGGAATTTTGAGTAGCTACTCATATTCTTTGGGGGTTTTTTGCTTCCTCTTCTCTTTAATTTAAGCACGGGTAGTGAGTTTTGGTGCTTTTTTTTAAACATGACCTCAAACTCCTTCAGCAGTCAAGCTAAGTCCCTTTTCATCCTTGTTCTTCCTTGATTGCTGGAGGGACAAACTCCCATTGCCCAGCCAGGTCACCTCTGAATACTAATCACAGCTTTATTGTTTTTCACTCTGCCCTCACTGGCTCCCGGGCATATGTCAATATTAACGGCCTGATTTCCAGAGGTACTGAAAACATAAAACCTAACGCTGAGAACCTGTGATGGTCAGGTCATAAACACACACTAAATGCAGACATAGTCAGAACACTAGAATTTTGATGCTGCTTTTTTTTAATTATTTTTTCCCCCACAAATATCTCTATCATACAGGAAATGTTGGCCTTCTTGGAAGAAACCAGCTAAAAATCCATGTGTCCATTGGAAGCTCTGTCCAAGCACATGCTGACTGATAACCCATTCTCCAGCATGGCTGGATGATGCACACTCAGGTGCACCAGTGTCTCTCCAGAGAAAAGGAAATGTATTTTTTCCCTCTCCAAAATATTCATTTACACAAAGAGCTACAGGTTAATTTTCCAACCTGCTCTAGCAATTTCCCAGGAACAAGATCTGCCAAGAAACAAGACTTGCTGTGGTCTCGCAGTAGCAAGTAAAAATCCTGTTCCTACTACATCGTTTTCAAAGAGCACAGAACTAAGCTTAACCTGAGATGGACCTGCTTTTTTTTTTGTTTGGTTTCTTTTTTTTTTTTTTTTAAATATATAATTACACATTTGTGGACATATAGAAGAGACACCAAACCACTAACATAGAGTACATAAAGGAATCACACAGGCAACAACACTTTGTGATTTAGAAAGTCAGGCTCTCAAAGCTGAAAATAATTATGAGCTAAATCTGTTGGGGAAAAAAATATTTAAACAGAAAAACATGTATAACAGTTGGGAGCTGTTGAAGCACACTTTACGAGAGGCACAAGAAGCCACAAAAATTGAGTAAGAGGGTCACACTGGTTAAAAAACCAACCTGGCTTATAGGGAACGTGACTGCAGCTTTTTTTAATTTCATATTGTAGACAAAGGGAAAACAAGATTTAAGAAACTGGACTAGCTCTGGTTAATTATTCTAACTGCAAATACATATATATATATATATATATTTTTTTTTTTTTAAGTCTACCATTGGAACAGTTTTCTGATGGTTGGAGGATATTCTTCATCCCTGGAAAATGTTACATCAATATTGAATGTTTTTCTTGAAAAAATATGTTCAAGTTTAAAGTGGAATTGATTCAAACTAGTTCTGCAATGTCCTGAGCTATTACTTGGAAATCTAATTTACAAAGACAGTGCTGAACAGGCAGGTAAAGGATCTCGAAGAATGGGAGATCCAACAGCAATTTAAAAGAGTTCAGAGCAAAATGATGCAATGAGCTAAATCTTTTCAATTGCTCAGTTGACCAAGAACGTACACAAGTTCAGAAAACTTTACTGGTAAAAGGAAAGCGTTAACGTGCCGATTCTGTTGTAAAAGCAATTCAATACACAGCATTGTGGGCCTCCCTTTTGTGGAGGAAATGGAAACGAAATTCTAAAACAAGATTTTAAAGCACTAACAGAATAAATGAGTTGGCTGGAACAAGCAAGAACTATGGCAGGCCAGTTTGTTATGAGTTTTAATAAAGTACTACCATATCTTATTGGCAAAACTCAAATTGTCAGCTAAAGTAAAGTGAACGAGGGCAATGTTGCTGTTAGCTATTCCACATACAACCACATAAACCAAAAATGTTCTTGCTCTCCAGACTGTCTCTACCATGTAGAACAACCCTTCTCTTCTGTAACCGCCACGTTAAAGGCCGGTCAATGACAGCAGCTAAAATATCGAAAAACTCGCATTCAAAAACAAAAACCAAATGCACTTGAATAGCTTTGGTCTCCAACATAAATTTAATACCTCATATAAAGCAAGTTTGGCAATAAAAAAAAATAATGGACATGAAAAAAGCTTACTAGGTTCTGTAACAAACATTTTTTTTGCCTTGGTCACAAAGTCTTGTTTTCTTAATGTGTTTAGGAGTGCCTGTATCATGTTTCTGTCACCCTAACTTTTTCCCCCAAGAAACAAATATGAAAATTACAGATGGTAAAAACCACATTTTCTCAAACAGGAAATAAATGTTTATATGTGGCATATAGCAAAATATATATTTCCAGAGACAATAGCTACAAGATTTAGATTTATTAGTGCAGGGCAGAAATTTCTAATGGAAAACACATTTTTGGGGATAAGAATTTTAATTACAAAGAAACAGCATACAAATGGCTCCTTTAGATGTAAAGCAGAGCAGCTCTGCAACAGAATCAAAAGGACATGGTCTCTTTTGCTGAAAAATAGAATATTGTAATAAAGAGAGGAAAGCTCGACTCGAGTGTACAGCGGGTTAGACATTTTCCGTGGAATGCTTTTGATCACAAAATGGCATTTGTCAAAATGAAGACATTCTGCAGGAACGTGACATTTCTGCAGAAATCAGACATAGCTCTAATGATGCCTTTTCAGATCGCGCCTTGGCTTGCCAGGCTACCCTGATCCTGGCCACCAGTTCATAAGTTTCCAAGCTTGGTCCATTCAAGCCCTTCTGCCCACATGCTTCATATCTCTCTCCTTCCAATCCTTAGAAAACACGTACTGCAGGAATAAAAATTAGCATGCTAATCCAAAAGTGGTGGCTTATGAAAGGCTACAGATACCCAGGTTAGATCTTCACATCGCAAACAAAAAGGGAGCCAAAGCACCAGTTCAGTTCCAAAACCACCAAAAATTGGCACCTGCAGAATGAAGTTTCACAGATCCTGGTTTGGTAGAAAGGAAATATAGGCTTTTTTGGCTGCTCAGTTAGGCCCAAGTGAGGCCTTCATTGTGTGAGCACGTCCACTTAGCTGCAGGCATCTTGCATGAAAAACAATTAACTGGAAAATACAAGACCAAAAGTGGTCAAAATAACAGTTTCCCAGAATTCAAAGCAGAAAGAAACACTGGTTTCATTCCCATTACATTACTGTTTCCAGCAGCAGTCTTGGTGGCTTTCTCGCATATCCACAATGAATGGCTTTTGTGAAAGATTAACAGTAAAAGCAGAGACGAAATGTTTAATCAGGCTTTGCTGCTGGCTTTGGCTTTGTGGGATTTTTCCTATTTTGCAGGATGCAAGTAGACCTGACCATGCTTTATGCCCATTTTTGCCCGGTAAGTGTCGGCTCTCCAGACTCACGTGGTTCTAACCAATTTGCAGTTCTGCCAGGAAACCTGCATGTTCAAGCATCAGCTTCACTGTCATTGCCATTAAAACCAACAGCCACTTTATTTTTTTAAATTATTTTGATAAGCGTTCTGGTGACCCAGCTAAAGACAACAAGAGATGTAAAAGAAAGCAATAAAAATCAGCATTAAGCGTCTAAATAGTAATTCTTCCTCTTTAACTGTTTATTCTTATTATTTTGGAGAGCTGTCCTTGTACTTTCTCAGTTGGTTTGCTAACAAACATTTTTCAGCCCCACTTAATCAAATGCATTTGGATGGAGGTCTCTCACACTGATTCTGAAATGGAAAGCTCTAATCAGCTTAGCCTTAAATTCATTTTACGCTTCTCTTGCTTTTGGGAGTGCACAAAGCTCTAAAAGTCCTGCAAAGTTGAAAGACTTTTTAAGCAACCCAGGTATGCTGGAGGCCCTTGTACTCCATCTACTACTGGAGGGGAAAAATATTTTGGAGAGGACTAGCAAGAGATGCAAGGAAGCACAGTGTTGGCCTCGTATTTCTGCTGAGTGAATGTCACTGCGCTTTCTGCTCCTACATTACTTTGGAAAGCTCCACCTCCACTCATTAAGTTTTTGGGAGTTTTTCTGCTGACTTAAAAGGGCTTTGGATCAGGACCTCCCAGCTTGGCAAGAAAAGGTGTCAGACAAGTAGCATGCAAAAGGAATACCTATTTATCAAAGGAGCAATCCAGAATAATGCAACATTCCTGCTTGAATACAGTCCCACTTTTAGCGTCTGATTCAGGGTAGCTGAACAAAGGAGGAACTTGGGGGGGGGGG